>JBBYHM010015030.1:0-52752 GCA_038381775.1 Adansonia rubrostipa
TCTTCTTCATCTTATATCCTTAAAACGATCACGAAACATGAAAAAAAAAAGGATCCTACTAAGATGATCATTGCTGAAAAAGAGAAAAAAAAGTTGAAAATTCTCAAACTTTAATAAAAAGTTAGGACATCAAGTGTTTTAAGTGCATCAGGCTTGGACACATATCTTCTCAATGTTTTAACAAGAAGGTAATGATTGTTCATGAATCAATTGAAGAAGTTTTTATTGAAGATAAATTATATTCAAAAGTAAAAGTAGAAGAAAAGCAAGGTGAACCTCCTGAAGAAGGAAAATTGCATGTTATTCATCACAATCTGGCCATACAATCAAAGAAAGAGAAGGGATGGTGGAAGAATATCTTTCACACCTATTGAAACATTAATGGCAAGGTATGTGGTTTGATCATTGATAGAGGAAGTTGCACTAATGTAGCCTCTATTACATTAGTTAATAAATTAAACCTCACCAATAGTAAGCATCCACACCCTTGTCATTTGCAATGGCTAAACAACAAGGGAGACCTAAGGGTTATAGAACAAGTGAAGGTGCCATTTACCATAGAAAGGTACAAGGATGAAGTAAAATATGATGTGGTACCAATGAATGCTAGCCATGTGCTTATTGGAAGACCTTGGCAGTTTGATCGAGACACTATGCATCATAGGCTTGCAAACACCTATTCTATTTCAAATGATGCTACTGACAGCTCTTAGTCCTTCCCAAGTAATGCAAGACCAGTTAGCAATCAACAAAATAATGAATGATAGCTTATTTGCCAACAAAGAGGAGGTAAAACATGCTCTATTATCCAATAAGATTGTTTACTTGTTGATAGCTAAAAAGATTTTAGGTGAAGGTGAAGCTGTCCATCCAAAATTAGGTAAAATATTGAAGGAATTTTTGGATGTTTTCTTAAAAAAATGCCCAAAAAAGTTACCACCAATCCGCGAAATAAAGCATCAGATTGATCTTATACCTGATTCAACATTGCCTAATAGACCAACATATCGATGCAACCTTAAAAAAGCTAAAGAACTCAATTGGCAAGCAATGGAGTTGATAGAGAAGGGCTTTGTTAAAAAGTCCATGAGTCCATGTACAGTACCAGCCCTTTTGGTGCTTAAGAATGATGGATCAATGTGTATGTGCGTAGATAGCCAGGCTGTTAACAAGATTACAATCAAATACTGTTGTCCCATTCCATGGCTTGATGACAAGTTGGACGAGTTGTATGGCTCCTCTATCTTTTCAAAGATTGATCTCAAGAGTGGATACCATCAAATTCGAATGAAAAAAAGTGATGAATGAAAAACAACCTTTAAGACTAAGTTTGGGTTGTATGAATGGACAGTCATGCCCTTTGGCTTGTCCAATGCTCCTAGTACATTCATGCTGCTAATGAATCATGTTTTGTGAAAATTCAGTGGTCATTTTGTTGTTGTTTATTTTGATGACATACTTGTCTATAGCAGAAGCTTTAATAAACGTATAGAGCATCTTACAAAGATGTTTGAAGTGCTTCGAGAAGAGAAGCTATTTGCCAACCTTAAAAAATGCCTTTTTGCGAGGATCATCTAGTTTTTCTTGGCTATGTCATTTCTCAAAATGGAGTGAAGGTTAATGAAGAGGAGGTTAAAGTTATTAAGGAGTAGCCAATTCCCACTAATGTTGCTGAAGTCTAAAGTTTTCATGGTTTGGCATCTTTCTATAGATGCTTTATGAAAAATTTTAGCTCCATTGTATCTCCTTTGACTGAGTAAGTGAAGAAGGAAACAGAGTTTAAGTTGACTGAAGCAGCATAATGAAGTTTTAACTTGATTAAGGAGAAGTTAAGTTCGGCTCCCATACTAGCATTACTTGATTTCTCTAAGACCTTTGAAGTGGAGTGTGATGCATTAGGAATTGAGATTGGAGCTGTTCTTAAGCAAGATGGGCATCTCATTGCCTACTTCAGTGAAAAGTTGAGTGGTCCTTATCTTAACTACTTAACCTATGATAAAGAGTTTTATTCACTGATGCGAGCATTGAAAACTTGGCAATTTTACTTATTACCTAAAGAGTTCGTGATTCTTACAAATCATGAGTCATTAAAACATTTAAAAGGACAAAGTAAGCTAAATAGAAGACATGCCAAGTGGATGGAGTTCTAGGCGATGTTTTCCTATGTAATTAAGTACAAGAAAGGGAACGTCAACATTGTAGCGGATGCACTTTCTTGAAGGTATGCATTAATCTCTATGCTTAATATGAGATTAATAGGGTTTGATTTGATGATAAAGTTGTATAAGGAGGATCCATACTTTGCAGAGATCTATGAAGAGTACACAAACGAAGCAAAAGAGGGTTATTTTTAGCATAAAGGATTTCTCTTCAAGTCTAACTGATTATGCATTCCTTTTTGTTCAATTTATGAGCTTTTGGTGCATGAAGCTCATAGAGGAGGTCTTGCTGGAAACTTTAGAGAAAAGAAAACATTAGAACCACTGAAAGCACACGTTTATTGGCTGACAATGAATCGAGATGTTCATAATATTGTAGAAAGATATGTCATGTGCAAAAAAATGAAGAGCAAGGAGATGGCACAAGGGTTATACATGCTGAAAGCACACTTTTATTGGCCGACAATGAATCGAGATGTTCATAAAATTGTAGAAAGATGTGTCATGTCCAAAAAAGCAAAGAGTAAGGAGACGGCACAAGGTTATACATGCCTTTGCCCATACTTGAATATCCTTGGGAACACATAAGCATGGATTTTGTTTTAGGTTTACCTAAGACATCACAAGGAAAGGATTTGATAAAGGTTATAATAGATCACTTTTTGAAGATGTCACACTTCATTCCATGCCACAGAACTCATGATGCCAGCCATGTAGCTGATTTGTTCATCAAAAAAATAGTTTAATTACATGGGATTCCTAAGAGCATTATTTTTTATTGTGATGCTAAGTTTCTAAGCTATGTGTGGAAGACTTTATGGAAAAAGCTTAGAACTAAGTTATTATTTAGCATAGCTTGTCATCCACAAACTGATGGGAAAACAAGGTGGTGAATAGAACATTTTTAGCTTTGATTAGAATAGTGGTGAATAAAAACCTAAAGAATTAGGAGGAATGCTTGGCATATGTAGAATTCGCTTACAATTGTAGTGTACACAGCCCTATTAAGCATTCTCTTTTTGAGGTGGTCTATGGTTTCAACCTAATTACACCTCTTGACCTAGCACCAATACCAATTAGTGAAAGGAGTTGTATAAATAGAGCTAAGAAGGCTCAATGGTGAAAAACATGCACAAGAAAGTTAAAGAACAGATCGAGAAGAAGAACAAAGCTTATGAAATATCGACAAACAGAAAGAGAAAAAAAGTTCTATTTAAACCAGAAGATCTTATGTGGATTCATCTTCGCAATGAAAGATTCCCTAATCAAAAAATGTCTAAGCTGATGCCATGGGTTGATGGTCTTTTTAGGGTCTTTGAGAAGGAAAATGATAACACTTACAAACTTGATCTACTAATACAATGTGAGCACTACGTTCAATGTTCAAGATCTTACACCCTACTTAGAAGACACCTTAGGTAATGGAGATGATGTGGATTTAAGGGTAAATCCTTCTCACCAAGGGGGAAATGATGTGCCATATCATGGTTCACCTAAGTTAGCAAGCCCAAAGGAGGAAGAGTTGGAGTATACAGGCCCAATCACACGATCAAGGGTTAAAAGAGTGAACTTGGTGCATCATGTGCTCGGTAAGAAAGATCCCTGAAGATTATAAAAGTCTTTTTGAAGCAAGAAACTCAGCATCATCCAAATTAAAAAAGTTTTGGTGTGCTGATTATTACTTAATTTCCAAGGCTTTTAGTTTTTATTTTAGGAAGGTTTTAATTCCTTAGCTTGCAAGGAAATTAATTCCATTGATTATTTTATTTTAGGAAGGTTCTTTTTAGGAAGGTTTTACTTTCTTTATGGGCATTCAATATTTTAATTAATTATTTAGGATTTAGTTTCCGTTTCTTGTAAAAGCCTTTGGCCATACTCTCTACTATAAATAGGAGACCCTATGCTTTTTTTGAGGTATTTAGAGTTGATTAATAAAGTAACTGATTATTTTTTGTTCTTTTCTCTTATCCAACTCTTCTTAGTGGTGAGCTTATGAGACTTATCTTTTAGGTTTCTCATACCTAAAAGTGGTATCCAACCCTTGTATTGATTATGGCGAGGATTCTTATCAATCAATCAAGGTTTATTCCTTCCATCCTTCCAACTTCTAGATTTCAGATTTTTTTTATTTTCTTCTATTTTTGTTTTGAATCATTAGAGACCTATTTCTATTGAGTTATATTCTTATAGGGCTCATCAGACCTTATTAGGAAAGCATGCATTTTTTAGTTTGGTTTAATGATATTTTTAGTTTATGTCATTTGGATGAGGTTTTGGTGATGCTCTAATGTTTAAAATAATATTTTTCTTTGCTCATCTTAGAATAGCCACTATTTCATTGATCCATGACATTTTTCCCATCATTCATGCTTAATCTTTGATGATGCATTGTTATTTCAAGATGTTTTAGTACTTTATTGAGCTTAATAATGTTTTGTATTGGTTTGGTGGCATATGAATCATGTCTTTAGTTTTGTAAAAATTCTCCACCATTTGTTTCATGCCATGAAAATAGTTTCTCCCATGTTCATATAATCTTTTATGTTGTTACAAGCATCTTGTCAAATGTTCATGCATTATTCATGCATTTCTTGCATTTATAGAATGTTCTCATCAATAAAATGTTATCTTGTTGATGCTTTAGAACATTTTTGTCATTTGATGCCATGTTAGAATGCTCTGCATGATTAAAATGCTTTCTTTGATGCCTTTTTCATTAATGTTTGCTGCCATGTTTTGTTTTCACAAAACCTACCCAAGTTAGGCTCAAGTAAACTTAAAAAAATGATATTAATGTTCACCTAAGTTTTTCTGACAAACCATTCTTCCAACCTTGGGGAAAAGTCAAGATTACATGTTGGATTGATGGCTTAATAAAGCAAATAAGACCTATTTTCAACTCTTAAAGTCTTTTGTTTAATAATATACTTCATTGAATGTCTTGGTGTTGAGCCTTTATGTTGTGACCCGATGTCATTGGTAATGGGTCATGCCCACTTCCCTTGGATTTTGGATGGATCCATGATTCTGTTGTTGTCAACGCTAATTCATGGAGATTAGTGTGTCTGAAACCTTGATGCATGCCTAGAAAACCCCTAACTCAAAAACTCCCCTATTTCGATACTAATAGCATTGTGACCCAAATTAAAGAATCTTGTTTGAACCCTAGATAATTTTTTTGGAATTTTATATTTTTCTTTAAAGGCCATAGAAGTACCTTTATAATAGTTTCTCATTTGGCTTTAAATGTGTTTGGATGAAGGATTTCTGATTTTTTGAATCTTTACTATCTAGAACCCCTAAAATCAATGATTAACATTTTCTTTAGGCCATTCAGCCTATCAAATTATTTTTCTAGAATTCATAAATATTTACCTGAAAACTACACGAAATTTTCTTTTCAGAAATATATCATTTTGCAATTTAATGATTTCAAATGAGTTCGGTGATGATTTTTTAAAGTTTGAGGCACTTTTTCCCCTACATATGCTGTCATTGCTGAACCAAACCTAAGTTCAAAAATTATTTCCTCCTAGAAAATGATTTTCTATGATTTTTGGAATATCCTATCGAGTTACCTTTCCATAATACCCCATTTTCTACCTAAAGCTTTTGGATTGGTCTAAAATAATTTCAGGAAAGCAGATAGCATGATGTTGTTCCATGTTTTCAAAGCCTTGGAATGAATATGATGAATTCGTTGATGGAGTCATGTGTCATGATACAGGTCCTACTAGGCCCAGGTCAAGCCTAAACTACTTCAAAACAAAATTTAAGTAATGATTTTCTTTACATAAATTACCACTTTTAAATTATCAAATCCACCTTTTAAAAAAAATAAAAATATTCCATTTCTTAAAATTACCTAATTTTTTACCCATGCGAATTTTTTAGCCTCGATTTTCAAAATTCTTCCAAAAATCAAGTATTTTTCCTCTTAAATAACCTAGAATTTTTCAATAAACCTCAGTTTTCACACCTTAAGCGACCAAGGAATCCAAACACATCTTAAATTGTCAATTTGGTTATTCTAAATAACCAAAGACAATTAGGAGATACATCCCCACCATCACTTCTTTCTATGCTACTATGTGTTCTTTTTTTACAATGCTTATTATATTTCTTTATACTAAAATATTTCCTTTGTTGGTAGCAATTTGTGCATTCTCATATTTAATTAATTGTTTTTAAATTATCGCGGTAATATTTCATAGTGGTATCCCTCTAATGCTTGATATGAAACACCCTTTTTAAATTAAATGCAAACATATTTTAGCCTTAAGTTTTGCCATTCCTCTGGGCTATGTAATGGTATTAAATTCTTTTTACAAAAACCAGATTCATTATTTTCAAAATTCATGTGTCATAAAAGAGAATTATAGATAAATAGCAATATAATAAAAACTAAAAAAACTATACGATTTAGGCATCATGGAGTGCTAATTTTCCCCACATGTAATCAACTCTCGGACCCTTCTAATGAACTTAGGAACACATAGACTGTAAAATTGAATCTTCGTGTTTTGTAGCTTGAGATACCAATTTTAATAAGTGTCCGATCAAACCTAGCCTAAATAATCAATAAGGACTCTAAATTTTTTGCCATTTCATGGTGGTCGTTAAAGACCAGTCGAACGAGCGATTTATTTAACAGTCCCTCTTACTCCAATATCTAGAAACACTCTTTTTGTCTTATACTATCATACCAAAAAAAATCCCAAACAAGGGATATTTTTAAGTCAGGCGCGTCCCATCTAGTCACCATGGTAAAGGTAAAGGGCACATTACAATAGCTTGGCGGCCCCACTGGGATGTTAATTAGATAGTCAAGCTTATAATTGTTCGTATCATATCTGGTTCTTGGTTTTTTCCCTTTTATTGGTTCTTATTTGGCTATAATCCCTTTTTTCATTAAACTTTATCTTTTATATTTCATTCATGTTTTTTGTTGTCTCTATGGTTTCTAGGGTTTTTATGTGAAAAATTCATATTCATTTAATAATAATAAAAAGTAAAAAAAAAGGTTTATTGTTCCCGGACATGCACTACACTTACATCGACATTATACTCTCAACCATATTTTCTTAGAGAAAGAATAGAACCCTATATTTAGGTGGGAATAAGCTATTTGCTTCTGTGACAGCCACTATCCTATGGGGCTAGCTATACTTTTTGGGGTGTAAATTACCTATGTTTTTGCGATTAACAATCCAATGGGCATAGGGAAATACATCCATCTAAACCAAACCTTTTTCACCAAGCCTACAACATGCCTAGGATTGAGATATCTTGGCTATCCTCACTAGCCAAAGGAATGGTTTGGAACCGATTTATAGTCAATCAACCTCACATAGTGAGCTATAAGAGCCAAACCATGTCTAGACATACGGTGATGCTACTAGAATAATTTAGATAACAGGACACTCAAGGAAACACTCCTTAATTTTTACTTCCTATGTCATTTGTTAGGCAAGCGATGATGAATAAACATTATTGCCAACATTTGGATTTCACACCCTATAAGACATCATAAGTCTCAATTACTTGTCGGGCAAGCCGTTATGCTGTCTAACCAATGACTAACACACATTTTGTTCCTATAAGTGACGACATACAAATGTTCTCTCTTAAGATCCCGTTTAAGGTTAGCATTGCCTTCAAGGCAATAAAAACTAGACCTAGTTAAGTTGTCATATTGCCCGATTGATGGCTTGACACCAGTAACCCTTCAGTAATTACAAATAAGCACCACCACACGGGTCATTAATTTTATCGCCAAAAATGCCTTGTTATTGCAACACTTTAACTCAGACACATCGTTATGCTGTCTATATTAATTTGTGCCATAAAAGAAGAGCAATACTTTTTTAGGCCCTTTTGGTCTACCTCATGGCAGCATCATGTTATTGTTAGGGTAATTTATGTTTCCTTCATTTCTTTAATTTTATTATTCTACTAATTAATTTTTATCCACTACTAACTTAGTGCTTTTTTCTTTGTTTGTATGCATGCATTATATCATTGCATTCATTTTGAGATAGTTAATAAAAGAATGATGCTCATCAGAATGCCTTATAATGGAGTGACCATAAGGACTAATAACCAAAGCATATAAGCTTGTCAAAAAAAGGTTTTAAAATAATTAGTAAATAAATGGGGATAACTTGAAGCTTAGGTATAGGTGAAAAGTTCTGAAACAAGTCGAACTAACCCTTAAATTCAATGAGCTCAATTTTTTGAAAAACATATAGAGCTCATGGGATAATGCCAAAAGAGATCTCTTTACCTAAAAGTACAGTAATATTGCCCTTTCACTGTATGTTTAGATTGATAACTAGCTACTCTAAGTTGTCGTAATTTTTGAACCTAACCTTCAAATGTTTCACTTTTAATCAAGAGGATCTATTCCTAATCATTGAAGAGTATGCTACTTTAGTTAACCTCAAAGGTGTTTAGCTTGACAAGATCTATTCCAAGTCTTTGAGGTTGCTAACATTCTAGAAAAGGCTTGCTTGTATCCTTGGGGTCCCAAAATCATAAGTAGAAGCGCATAAAGTCAAAAAAGATAACAGCAAATGTGCCTCATGATATGGAGTGAGATCAGTGATGACGAGTATATCTGGTTGATGAAGAATAAGGGTTTTCTCTTTAACTATTTATGGTCTGGCCATTTTCCTAAAGATTCTCAGACATATAGAGGTAGTTGCGATTGATTAATTTTCTAAATTAAATTGCAGCATTAACTCGGCACTAACTATTCTTACTAAAACTATTTGATCTTTTTCTCATTGCAAATAAAAGGGAAGAGGAGGTTTTATTGGGTGTGTTCTTCTCCTTTACATTTGGCTACACAGCCACCTTTAGGTCAAGAACAAAAAACTATTTCACCCAAACATAACTAATTTTAGCCCTATCATCAAATTACTCAAGAAAAATTGGACATCAGATGTGACCCAAGAATAATAGACTAGGAAATTCAAGAATATACCTTTTGAATAGGTTCATTTTATCTGCATTAGAGGAGACATTAGCTATGCTCTACTTTTGGCCCTTCGCTATTCAAGTGTTATAGTTTGTCCCAATTACACGCAACCTTGATGATTTGAATTTCAAATATGATGGGACAAGTTACATAAGAAGCGCATACGCAACATACCCAAGAATAAAATTCATTTTAATAATAAAACTGAATAGAGTGCCTTTTTTTAAAAATCAAAAGTTATGAAATTATCATAGATTACTACAATTCTAGGTTTTAGAAATCCTTTGGCTTACATGAAGCCATTAAAACTCAAAATCAGTGCAAACCTAATAATCTTATAAGACATAATTTCATAGTAGAAATGTAATAGTATAGTATAAAATTTTGTTTCAACAAAAATAGATTCATATAGCCTAAAGTTGTGGAGGTTAAAAGTTTGGAAATCATCACAAATTGCCTAAAATTTTCTAAGTTTTCTAGGTTTTTAGGTTCATTTAGCCAACTTTGGGGCTTCGATTCTCTTAACACAAAACTCGTATAGTTAAGATATTTACATCACTAGAAAGATGACATTTTATACTATAAAAACCATCTGATTTTAGATAGAAATTATAGCCAAAAAATGGTTTTTCGATGGCCCAAAGTTGGCTAGTTAGAACTGTTAAAACCCAAAATTCATAAACTTCAAAAATTCGTAAGTCCTAAACTGCTTAACCAAATACAATGCCACACATACCGCTAAAAAGATGTCTTCTTTCCATCTATACCCTTCATGTTGTCAAAAAGTCATTAGAATGACATTGGAATAATTTAAAACTTAGCTTTTGTAAATAAACAACTAAAAATATGGAATTAAGAGAAATTCGCTAAAATCTTACCTTAAACCTTCAATCTCAAGCCTAATTTAAAAATCCAAGTTCTCTGTTCTTTTTTAGGGTTTTTTCTCTTTTTTCAATTTCTTTCTAACAAAATAGTCGATTGCTAGGTCTTAGGCTTTTATTTTATTCCTTTTTTCCAATAGACTTATGGGTTGCATTAAATATATTCTTTAATCTTTTTAGCCTTTGGGCTGGGTATTACATACTTCTCTGCTTAAAAGAATTCGGTCCTCTAAATTCAAAATTCCATAACCACAAAGTTTTTTCATCTTTCAAATGTATGTCAAATGAAAATTTCTTCTTAAAGATCAACAAGGTATAATTTCATAAGTTTTAATCAAAACTCCTCATCATTAATTATTTAACAACTAATTCAACTTAAATTTCACCTTGAATCTTATATGATGAAATGGAATAACATTCTAAGTATTAAATTCAAATTATTATCCAAAGTTGAGGCCGTAATAGTATAAATCCCCTACGCTTTTCATATATTTATCCTAAAGTATACTAAATGCATAATTCTCTACAATTGTAGGCTATGAAACTTTCTTTCATTATAATTTTGACTTTATTCAGTGAATTTCTTATTGATGAAATCTAACACAATAGATATGCCATAATTTTTATAATGCATATTGTTACATATTTAGATATCAAATCCATATCTATTCATTATTACCATATACAAAGAATTCATCCTAGCTAAGTTAAAATAATTCAAAATTCTTAAACCAATCCATGCTTCCACTATGCAGTTTGATATTCTATTTAAATTTAAACCTTAAAACCAATGAAATTGACAATGGTGCAATTTTCATGCCCCTACATAATCACCAATCAAAATATTTTTATAACAAAATCTCTAATTCCTATAAAGTGTAATCTAAAAAAAATAATTTTGACCATCATCACATTGTCTTACACCAAAAATCCTAAGTACATAACATCTATAAAATTAAGATTTCAAACTGATATTAATAATCTCTGATACCATTTATGGAAACCTACAACTAACCTATGAGGTATTGTCCACAAAAAGCATCTTGTAAGTATAGGTTTGAGTCTCAAATACATATATTAAGCAGATCCTTCATAGTTTCCTGATATGGGATTGGGATGTAACAAAATTTTTCATTTTAAATCTTAACAACCTCTTAAACCCCAATACAGAAAAGATAAAATCAGGATTACACTAGGCATTAGGATTCTAGAGGTGGCTTCTACCGTCTAGCAACTAGCTCCCGCAAGACTCCAAAAATGGCTCATATAGTGTAGCATATAGTTCTTGCTAGGTGGTGATTGCATTCTGATATCATTTATAGAAACCTCCATGTAACTTGTGAGGTATTTTTCTACTTTGGCCAATTGGGCCTCACGATTTTATTTATAAAAGGTGTCTCATATGTATGGGTCTAAGTTTTTACATATCAAGTAGATTATTCACAATTTCTTATTATGGGATCAGGTTGTTACAACCCCCTTATTTTAAATATTGATGTCCTTATCAACCCTAATATGAAATAAATATAATTAGAATCACACCAGGCATTGGGCTTCTAGGGATGGCTCTTATTGTGTAGCATTTAACTCCCTCCAGATTTTTGAGGTGGCTCCAATGATGTAGCACTTAGTTTCCATCGGCTAGTGATTGCACTCTGATATCATTTATGAAGACCCCCACATAACCTATGAGGTATTTTTTGCTTTGACCAATTAGGCCTTTTAGTTTTGTCTACAAAGGTTCCTCACAAATATAGGTTTTAGTCTTTACATATCAAGCAGATCTTTCACAGTTTTCAGATGTAGGATTGAAGTGTTACATAAAGCCTATGAAACACATTGGTTTTGCAAAAAAATTATAAAAAGTTATAATTTTGAGATCCTTATGTATCAAAGCTGTGTTTATTAAAATGTTTCAAATTATCATATTGTTAAGACAAGGCATTGATAATGCATAAAGACTGCATATGTTAAGCCTCCATGTATATGATGCAAGCAACTGATCTCATGATTTAGAGTATAGTAATACTTGAGGATAAATAAGGGTGCTTGTTATAATAACAAGTTTACTAAAAATAACCCGCTATGAGAGTTCCATTTGGTATTTCACTCAAATATTTATGAAAATAATCTCATGTATTAGTAGTGTAAGTAATCATTAGACTTGTGACACTAGGAAATTTTGTATATAAATTAACATACTTAAAGATCACCATGATTAGGTCTACTGTGATGAATGCCTAAGGTAGGGTGACTTTAGGTATGTTATGAAGCATATTAAAGGTGTATAAGTAGTCTAGAAAGGATTCATCAACCTAACCAATATGAGGGGACATATTTCATTTGTTCTTGGCCCATGTTAACTCAAAATCTTTGGCTAAGGCAGTATTGATTATGGAGTTAACATATAAGGGCTACAAGACTAATATAGAATAAGCTAATAATAGATATAACACCATACTCTTGACTTTTTGGGGATATATAATGGAAGGATTGAATTACACTAAGATGCAGTACACTGAAAGGCTTGTCAAACCATATTGACTCTCATGATATTTAAGTGGCCATAATGCATTGTAGATGCTGCTTATGGTCTATAAATAAAAATTTTTAACAGAATAAATTTATATTTATTACCGACATTTTAGGGGCCTAATAGGTCACACACATAAAGGTGATTTAATGGAATTAAAATAAGATTGCACGAAATTATAGAGATATTGATCTTTCAGGGACTAAATTGAAAAGTTTAATTAGTCCAGGGGGTATAAGTGTAAGTAGACCAAATTATAATTATGCACTAAACCTAACAATGAAGACATTATATTTAGTCGTCCCTTTCATGATGATTACAATGCCTCCTTTTTGAAATTAGGTTTAGCTACAACCTTGATTTCAAGAGAAGAAAAATTATTTTTCTTAGTCTTTATTTTTAACGAGGCTAAGGTAATTGATTAAAGGGAGGTTTTTGAAACCAAAGCTGCTAACACAATTCCCAAAAGAAAGCTTAATCCTTACCTTAATGAAAGTTTCCTAACTCACCTATGTGGATTATTATTAGAAGACGGATAACTTGACAGATTTAGATTGCGATAACCGCGCTCAATGTACAACTACGAGTGAAGATCAAATCTAACTAGGGATCTAGACAATCTAGATTTGAGGTATGATATTAGTTTTCATGTTCTTGATTTTTTTTTTAGATAGGTTAAAAACTCCTAAATTGATCCTTTGGGGGAATTTGGTATCTAATTTTAATTATTTCACTGTATATGTTATTAATTTAAATATGATTAAATTATTTTATTTTTATTTATATTCATTTGAGCATGATTTGAATTCCAACACAAGAAATCTAAAAAAGTTGGTAAATTACCAGTCGAATGGAGATTCAAACTCACTTTTTACTTAAAAAATGGAATCTCGAAGAGATCAGGCTCAGACTAATGAATGAAGGTTTACTAAGGCTTAAGTATCTTTGTTATCTAGCTGAAAAAAATGTGAGCATCTAGAAAACCGGGTGCATCGCTTGAGCAAGGAGGAAACCAAGAATGAAACTCTGTTGTTGAAGATTCAGAAGTTGCAATAGTCTCTCTAGAATGTTGGTGTATGCCTTGAATTGATCAGACTAATGCATAATATACCTATCCAAATAACAACATACTTATTACAAACTTTATGTAACATAAGTTTTCCTATGTGTTTATGGCATGATTGATACTCATGCAAACACTTAGTGGATAAAGCCCATTAACAAAAATAACCATGCAAAGAATGTAATTAGTTATGCCAATAAGATCTTTATGCATCAAAGTCATGTTTTCAAAAACATTCGTAGTCATTGCTTGTCAAAACAAGGCATTAACATTGCACAAAGACCAACATATGCTAAGGCTCCATGCATATGATGCATGCAACCCTTTGATCTTAGTAGTTGATATACGGAGACACTTGGGGCTTCTTTTATGGAAACAAGTTCACTGAACATGGCCTATATTTGAACTCTACTTGGTATAAGTCATTTAAGTGTCTATGGAATATGTTTGCAAGTGCCAATCATGTATAACAGTCCTTTCACTTATCATACCAGATCATCTTGTATGAGGAGTGTTGTACTTTGATTCCATTACGAATAGGTCCACAATAGATGGATGCTTATGGCAAGGTGGTTATGGTATAGCATGAATCATATGGTGAATGAATGAGTGATCTAGAAAGGATTCACCACTCTGAGTGACATTAGAGATATATCTTAAATATTCTTAACTATGGTTAATTAGATTAAGTCTCTAGCCAAAGCATAACATATTATAAGGAATAGTTTCTTATAGATCCATGATCATTAACCATGAGTTCTAAGAACTAATATGGATAAAGATTGGGTTGACACTGCAACATACACATCCTTAATTTGGGATACTTGGTGAAAGGACAACACTACATTGATGGGCTGGTTATTGAAAGGTTTCTATAATGTCACACTGAATTTTTAACATTTACGTTGTCATGATGAGTTGCTAGATCCCACTCTTGATCTATGAACATGATTAATGAGAGTGTTTATGTTCATCACCAACATGTTAAGAACCTAATGGGTCATACACAATAAGGTGAGCCTGTTAAATTAAATTTTGGATTTAATTGAGTATGACTTCATTAAATGAAAGATAATTTGAAAAAAGGACATAACTGAATAGTTCAATTATTTGAAACAAAATTAGATTTATGAAATCTAAATTTTGTATTATCTAATTAACATAGTAAAATAAGATCATCTTATTGAGATAATATCTAAATTAGTGCATGTTATATTGAAATGGATAAACCATGTCCTAGCTAAAATAGGATTTCTACTAGACAAGGAATTTGATTGTGAATCAAATTTTTCTATCACCTAAGTCCCTTGGAATATTATTGTAATATTAATTATTTGATAATTAATGTTTAATAATATTAAAATCAAGTTAAAAATATTTTTAACTAGATTAAGGATTTTATAGTGGTAAAGTCTATGGAGCTGTTAGTCTATTAGCTAATTTATGTTTTCAATTTATTTATTTAATTTTTATAATTATTTGATAATTATACCTCTTAAATGAATAATGTTTAATTATTCAGATAAATAAGCAATTTAAATCATTGGATTAAATTCATGGAAACACAAGTTAGGCATAAAACCAGTATTACCCCAAACCTAAGATTATAGTCCAAGCTTGTTAGGCTAATTCCATTAGCCTAGTTAAGAAAGGGATTTTGGCCATGGATGGTTAGGAAGGGCAGACCACAAAGTTTTTTTTTTTTTTTGAAACTAGGTTGATTAAATTAAAACACCTAAAACAAGGTGAAAAAGTTTCTCTTGATTTAGGAGTTTTGATTAGGTTAAAACTCTTCCATCTAAGTCTAACTAAGACTAGGATTAAGTTACTATATAAGGACTTGTTTTGGATAGAAAAATCTATGGATTCTTCTTTGCCTAATTGAGAGAGAGAATATTTTTAAGGATTACCAAATATTTTTTAGGTTATCCCACTATTGCTGCCACTTTTATCCATTCTTGTTGGTTTTTGTGACCAACCTCTTTCGGGAATTATTCTTGGTTCCTGATTAGTAAAAACAAGAAAGATTGTCTTTTGGTTGTGGGCTTATAACCCTACTAGCTAGCACTAGAGAACCATTGAGCCTCAAGAAGGTTTCAATAGCTACCTGTGTGAATAACCATTATAGGCAGGACATGTGTTCTATGTACGGTCCTAAAGAACTCTTCAGGAAGCCATTGCCACAATCTTCAAGATTCCTTAGGGTGCTTTTGTTTTATATTTCCACCCTCTTCAAGAAGCTATTGCCATAACCTTCTAACATATGGATGTTTGAATCTCATAAGAAAATTTAAAAGTTTACTACATGTAAGTCCCTCCCTAAAGATCCATAAAAAAGTTTAGTTATTTCTCTGATTACTACTTCTACTGCTCTTATCTTTATCTTTTGTTGATTTTTGAAATCTAATATATATATATGAGGCTAGACTTTACAGGATACAAAATCCCTTCAATTGGTATCAGAGCCTATATGTTATGGATTACATATAGTAACTATAGGCTAAGTTATAGTAATTGACATTCGGATGTCACATGTATTGATATATAAAGTTTTAGGTCATACAACATAGTAAAATAATTTTTTATAATTTTTTTAATTCTGGACAGCATGTTTAGAAAGTGTATTGATCATTATTAAAAGGTGTAATAATTAATAAAAAATATTTTTTGTTAATTTAGATCAAATACATAATGAATTTAAGAAAGCTGGACATATGTACAATTATTTTCTAATTAATAAAAAATATTTCACTAAGATTGTTTTCTAATTGTTTTTTTGTTGTAAAATGGATTGTTATGATTGGATTGTGTCTTATAAAACTTGTAAAATTCTATTTTCATTTATTTAAACATGTTTTAAAACAAAGAAGCATGATCTTGAATTATCCTAGCCATATCATATAGTATGATGTTTTGGGTTGGCTTTAGATGTGTTCTTGCACCTAATACAACTTGAAATCTTCATGGAAAATTTCCATAGGTTTATTGCATCCTCAGACAGCAAGCTGATTAAAGAATATTTGATTCTTGAATGGATCTTCGGGCATGTTGATGTTGCAGTCAAGGAAGGTGTTCCATGAGAGTTGTGATTTACATGGCAACTTGTTGCCATTGAATTTTCTGCTTTGGTTTAAACATTGGCAGCATCTTGAATGAATTTTTAGCATCTAAAATCATTATTTAAACATCCTCTAAAAGTATGTAAATTTGGTTTCAATACAAAGGGTTTGCAACAAGGTAATGCCACTTCCCAATTTTGATTGACACATGCGATTAAGGGCTAAATTTTTGCCATCATGGATGCAAGCTTGAATCAGTTCCTAGCATTATCTAAGTGATTTTCAAGCACTTGAAACAGCCTTAAAACAACATCCAAAAAGAGGCAATCAAAGTCTATTGGCATGGCCAAACAAATTGCCGAAACCGAGGGCACTACTTTTTAGAATCCAACTTTTATTAGACCTAGTTTTCTAGTGGAACTTGAAATTCCTTTAATTAGGGAATTAGATTCCTTAAATTATGGAATGAGTTTAAGTTGGATTAGGTGAAGCATTACCTAATAGAACTATATTCCTGAAAGTTAGAAATATTGAAAAAGCTTTAATTCAATTAGGATTCCTTAAATAAACATATTTTGAACGAATAAAGATTTAAAAACTTGTTTTCTTAAATTATTTAATTAAACAAGTAACTTTAACCGTAATTCCTTAAATATGTTGATTTTGGAACCAAATTTAAGCATGCAATTAAGAATATTTGTCCTTGTCAAGACAAATCACCTAATTGTTAGGTAAATGTCAGGATTAAGATAAGTTTCCTAAAAGTTAGGAACAAGATTAAATGTATTTAATCACTATGGCCAATTTTATAGATGTTTTCTTAAATGTTATAAATTTGTTTGTACATATATTTTATACATGAGATTACCATGTGACATTAGCTATACATTATAATTAGGCGATAATTGTCAAAACATGATGAATGGTTATGGATTTAGACCTTAGTATGACTAGGTTACGTACAGTTAATTTTATTTATTTTATAAATATTGTCTGTGAACCCTCTCTTATCTTTTTACTGGCCACAGTTGTAAAATTGTCTTCTTACCTCATCTCATATATAACTCAAGATTTCTTTGAACTTATGTAATTGTTACATAGTTATAGATTTATGATTAGGATTGAATTAAAGAATTTATAAATTTCGAGATACAAAGAAGATGGCGCTAAGATAAAGTCCAAAGAGGTTACCATGAAGAGTTATATGATATGTGATTGGTATCCTTAGGAGTTGGCCACCTAATTTCCCAATGGCTCAAGAAAACTAGTTTAAATGAAAGTCCATAATCATCCTACTAAATTACATGTGATAGATTTATTTTATGTTTATAGATGTATGCAATTGAAATAAATGTCAATGATATGCAATCAAATATGAATCAATAAAACTTAAATAATTGATAAAAGCAATCCCTCGTAAAATATTGAGTCCATGCTTAAGAATGATTAGATGCCTTCCATTGTTTATAAGAAGATACATAAGTTTTGACCAAAAGTGATTTGTCAAATGCTCAAGGTCCCTTTCACCTAAACATCATAAGCTATAAGTAGTCGATCTTAATTAACTAGTGTTGCTTGTTTCGGATGTGTCGCACTTGACCATGTGACGTTAGAGGCGATGGTTAGGCTAAATACATATAACATATTTAAGTAAAAAGTTACCACTTAAGTAAAATAAGAGTTGCATAAAGATACAATTGGTAAATCAAGTTAACTATTTAGTTAGTTCTTACATAATTTGTTGAGTTGCTCAAGATTATGTAAGGATGAAAAGGGTCCTAGCATATTACAAAGATTCAAATGTTAAATTTCTCACATTATAGATGAGGGCTATAATTACGTAAAAATAATAAGGAATAATAATTCTAGTTTTAAAACCTAATAGAACAATTATTTTATGCATGTTATTGACATTAAAAATGTTCCAAATTCATACAGGATACAAATAAGAAGTATGACTTGAAACTTGTCATTACATAGCATACTTGAAGCTAACAAGTTAACTGGGCCAAACTCCATTTTCTAGTCCTATAATATTAAGATTTTTTTAATATAAATCAAATGGCATATCCAAGAAAATTCCACTAGGTTAGGGTTAGCTTATAAAGTTCATAGAAATGACCTTGATATAGCCACATTATAGTGATCATTATTAGAGCACCTAAACACTTAAAGGAGCAAGTGGCAATCGATACTCTTGAAATAATTTGAAGCTTCATTGAATAGTTCAATAAAGTTAATCATGATGAGAGGTTCGATATCCTTAAGGAATTGTTCCTAAGCAAGATGTCAAGAGGTAGCCTAGAAAGGCCTTATGTGATAGGATGCATTTCAAGACTTATAATGGATTGTGATCCATCATTATACTTTCTTGTGAAGAAAGACAAATGAAATAAAAATGAAACAGACCATACTTTTGGAGAGTTAGATTAGGAATAGTAAAGATTGCAAGGGATACTTTGATATTATCAAAGTAAGAAGCTTACAGAAGTTTCATAAATGTATATGTTTTTAAATTTGCTCACTTCTCTAGGTTTATGATACCTAAATGTTGGCAGTTAATTATGTAAGACATTATAAGAACCAAATGAAAAGAATACTAAAGATAGACCATGAGAATGGCAATCTTATAGATATTGATCAAAGCTTGCCCTCTTAATGTCTTTTAAAACATTGGCAAATCATAAAATTTGTTCTATGTCATGGTTTCTCAATTCTTGAACATAAACTTGCAATAGTATTAAGAAATAATGATAGGTCAACTTGGGAAAGGCAACCCAAATGCTGTAGATCAGGGTTGCCGATCTATCCAGGAAAGTTTATGAAACTTTTATGATTTATTATTGAACATTTAGATGTTATGTTTTTTAATATTAGGGGTTAAATGTAAGGATATTATTTTTAAGTATGTTATGAACATATATTTCTCTTCATTAGAATATAGATACTATGTTATTTCCTCATTTAATACATGATAGTACATTTATTCTAAAAACTTTGTCCATCGTTTATATCAATTAAAAAAGTTAAGGCCTAGATTAAATGAAATTTAAAAGAGTTTTGAATTAGATTCCTTGCAAGAATCTTACACACATAAGATTTAATGGGAGTATTCATGCGTACTTAAGTTAATATTCATTAGTAAGTGACAAACAATAGTTATACATACTTAGATGTAATTTTGAAAAGAGTTTCAAACTAGAAAGATTACATATTTAAATCTAAAAGCCATCAAACAAATCATTTTTCTAAGGCTCCAAAATAATTTGTTTTAGATTATTATCAATTGAGCTAATAAGTTGATTCCAATAGTCATTCAGGGTAACTGAACCATTTGAATGGAATCACAGCCTTATTGAAGCCCAGATAGTCTGATGACATGATAATAGAGATTATCACTAATGAATTAGATATATACTCCACATAGAGCAACATAATTGCCTCAAGTGCAAATGGAAGATGTTGGTGCATGCCCTTAAACTAACTGGATTAGGACATGGGATACATGGTCAAATAGCAACATACTCATTTTAAAGTTTATGTAACATAGGTTTTCCTTCATGTTAATGGTGTGATTGATGCTCATGCAAACACTAATTAGATAAAGCCAATAAAAAACAATAGCCTTAAAAATAATGTAATTAGTTATGCCAATAAGATCCTTATGCATCAAAGTCATATTTCTAAATGTTCCTACTTATTGTATTGTCACAAAAAGGTATTGAGAATGCACAATGACCAGCATATGCTGAGCCTTAATGCATTTGATGCATGCAACCCTTTGATTTCATCAGTTGAAGTATAAAGATACTTTAGGATAGTAATAGGTGCTTGTTTTGTGAAAACAAGTTCATTGAACATGGCTCGAATGAGAACTCCATTTGGAATAAGTTACTCAAGTGTTTATGGAATATATTTTTAAATACTAGTTGTGTATAATAGTCTTTTGACTTATGATACCAGGTCATCTCATATGAGGAGTGTTATATTGTGATTTCATCATGAATAGGTCTGTAATAGATAAATGCTTATGGTAGATTGGTTTTACGTATAGCATGAATCATATGGTGGATGAATAAGTGGTTCAAAGAAGATTCGCCACTAAGATTGACATTGGAGACATATCTCGAATGTTCTTAAATATGGTTAATGGGATTAAAGTCTTTGGCCAGAGCATAACGGATTATGAGGAATATTTCCTTATAGATCCATGATCATTAAACATGAGTTCCAAAATCTAATATGGATAGAGGATTAAGTAGAAACTGCGCCATGCTCATCGGAAAGGTTTTTATAAGTTCACACTAATTTTCAACATTTAAGTAGTCATGATGGGTTGCTAGATCTTGCTCTAGATCTATGAACATGATTAATGAGATTATTTACATTCATTGCTAACCTGTTAGGAACCTAATGGGTCACATGTAATAAGGAAAGTCTATTGGATTAAATCAAGATTTAATTGAGTATGACTTGATTAAATAAAAGATTATTTGAATGGGGACTTAATTGAATAGTTTAATTATTTAGGAAAAATTAGATTTATGAAATCTAAATTTTGTGTTTTCTAACTAAAACGTTGAAATTAGAATTTTTTTTTTTATTATTGAGATAATGTCTAAATTAGACATGTTATATTAAGGTGGATAAACCTTGTTCTAATTGAAATAGGTTTCTACTAGTGTAAAGATTTGATTGTGAATCAAAATTTTCTAACACCTAAATCCTTTAGAATATTATTGTAATATTAATTATTTGATAATTAATGTTAAATAATATTAAAATCAATTAAAAATAGTTTTAACTAGATTTAGGATTTTATAATGATAAAATCCATATGGATGTTAGTATACTAGCTAATTTGTGTTTCCAATTTATTTATTTATTTTTTATAATTATTTGATAATTACATTTATTAAAAAAATAATGTTTATTTATTTGGATAAATAAGCAATTTAAATAATTGGATTAAATTCATGGAAACACAAGTTAAGCCCAAAACCCTGTGTTGCGCAAAACCCAAGATTATAGTCCAAGCTGGTTGGGCTGATTCTTTTGGCCTAATTAGGAAGGGAATTTTAGCCAAAGATGGTTGAGAAGGGCTGATTATAAAGTTTTTTTGAAACTAGGTTTAAAACAAGGTGAAAGAGTTTTTCTTGATTTAGGAGTTTTGATTAGTTTAAAACTCTTCCATCTAAGTCTAGCTAAAACTAGGATTTAGTTAGTATATAAGGACTTTTTTGATAGAAAAATCTAAGGAACCTTTTTTATCTAATTAAGGGAGAAAATATTTTTAAAGGTTACAAAATATTTTCTAGGCTATCTCATTATTGTCGCCACCTCCTTCCATTCTTGTTCTTGGTTTTTTGCAGCCAACCACTTTTGGGAATTTTTTTGGTTCTTGATTGGTAAAACAAGAAAGATTGTCTATTGGTTGAGGGCTAACAACTTTTATAGCTAGCACTAGAGAATCAGTGGGCCTCAAGAAGGTTTCAACAACTACCTATATGGATAACCATTGCACATAGAAGATGTGTGGCACTTATGTGGTCTTAAAGAAGTCATCGAAAAGCCATTGTCACAATCTTCAAGATTCTTTGGGTTGTTTTTGTTTTACATTTCAGCATCTAAAATTGAGATAACCTTCTAACATATGGATGCTTGAATCTTTGTAAGAAAATTTTAAAGTTTACTATAGGGAAGTCTCTGCCTAAAGATCCGCCAAAAAGTCCTATTGTTTCTGTGTCTACTAGTTTTGTTGCTCTTATCTTTATATTTTGTTGATTTTTAAAAAACAATATATGCATGAGGCCAGACTTTACTGGGTATGAGATCCTTTCATAGAGCTAGCAAGGATGCCACAGCGTTAAGATCTTAATAGGAAAGGAGCTAGAATTGCATAGTGTATGGGTCGAGTCTAATCGAACTTGTCAAGAGCATCAATAACACCTCTACTACCTCATAGAACAAATTCAAAGGGCCCAATCCAAGGCAGATAACATGGAGCAGGCTTGAGCCTTGAGGTGAGATCTCATTCTTATGGGAGAATATAGATAAGAGCTGCCAAATTATCTTGTGTTTGTGATTAAATATTGCAACCATATTTGCTATATCTAGATCTGAGGGGATGTAACCAAAAATATTTTTGTTTAATGATAGATTTATGATAAAGCTATTGCCAAAACTGAATTGTCTCTTACATTTGCATACTAACCTAAAGCATGTGTTTGTTCATGCATTTATTAATTATGTCATGTAATCTCTATACAAGCATGCTTGCATTCTTGTCATTATCCCCTTGAAAACATCATACCTATCTCAGTAGGCATACTCATGACATGTTATAAAAGTCTAATCCAACATAACTCTAATGTATAAGGTGTTTTAAAATATAAAATCAACATATGGCACTAATATAACACTCACAACTACCAAAAAGCCATAAAAAATGACATCAGGCCTATATTGAATGATTAGAGCTCATGTATAAGGAATCACAAGAACAAACACTCCAAAAGAGCGAGAAACTGTAGGCTTAAATAGTGGAGCTAACAAAGTTAATGCCAACATCTCTGAAAGAAAAGTGGCAAGCAAGCATTGTTAACACAGAAAAAAAGCCAACTAACCCTAAAATCAACTTGAATGATAGTACTATAGCCACCATTGTTCATTAGGGAGTATCTTAAGAACAAGAACCATCTACAGCACTAATTCCATCAATTCAGCCATTTATCTCTATAAACCTAGCAACTACACTGCATTTAGCTCCCGGATTCATAGGGCAAATGTCAAGACTTCACCACCTAATCCTTTGGCCTTGGATCTTAATGTGCAAATAGAACAAGAAAAGGAAAATAGTCCAAAAACCGTTGAGACTACTATAAATGCAAGCAAATATCAAATGTTAGAAAAGTGCCTTGGGCAATGGAAGGGAACAACAAGTTTGGAGTTATAGACAGCAAATCCTTGAGCCTAGTCTCCAACTTCATTATCCCATCAAAATTTTTTGTACCTGGGTTTGAAAATTACAAAAGAACTATAAATCCAATAGCTTACATTCAGATATACTACCAAAATATTTGGGTATGAAAAGGATCAGAAACTATTAATTCCTTGCTTGCAAAATAGTCTAACTAGGGCAGCCAGCTGATCGTATATTAAAGTTGACCAAACTAAAGTCCAAACAAGGGTTGATCTAGCCCAAGCTTTTCTAGACCAATAGAAAAACATGTTTAATTAGACTCTGGACCATCTTTCTTTGATGAATATAGAGAAAAAACCAATTGAAAGCTTTAAACAGAATGTGTAGCGTTGGAGAGAAGAAGCAGCTCATATTTACGCTCCCTTGACTAAAAGGGAGATGACAGTCATGTTTTTTATAAGCCCCTTACTAAGAGAAGTTAGTTGTGAGTGCAACAAAGAATTTCATCGATATGGTGATATTAGGTGAAATGACTAACAATGCTATAAAGAGTGGGAAAATATTAGGTAGATACAACCTAACTTTAGCTTTCCACTGAACTCAATCCAAAATACCATCAAAAAAACTCAAGCTCTTAACCATAACAACACCATGCCCAAAACAATCAATAGGCACCCCATGAGAGGTAGAATTTAGATCCACTCCCTTGCTCCTATAAGGCAATTTACGGGCTAGTTGGTGGCCTCGATATTCATAACCTTAAAATCACCCCCTTATCTTAAGTGGTATGATGAAAATGCTTCCTATGAATGCCACATAAGGGCACAAGGCCATTCCATTGAAAACTACATTTCTTCTAAAAGAAAGGTGTATACTTTACTAGAAAAAGTGTGATCAAAATCGAGCAAAGGCTAAGATCAAGTATGGAAACTAACCCTTTTCTAAACTACATTAAAGTAAAGATGAATGTGGTCATTAATGGGAAGAGTTGTTGGGTCAAGAAAACCATCGAAAAGGTCAAAACATCGATGAATAGGGTTTGATAAGCCCTTATAAAAGCCAAAAGAGTGCCACAAATAAAGTTTCAAGACAAAAAATCATCAAACCTTGTTGCTACTACTATAGGCAGGTGCATAACCTATAACTTTGTTCACATTTTCAAAGGTTGGTCCAGGAAGAGATGGACTAATCAAAGATTGAGTGTTACAAAAAAAAAAAGCACAAATACCTCTATCAACACCATGGAAAAAATAAGGAAAATGCTTTCCTTATAGGATTGGGAAACCAACGATCTAACATGCTAGTCAACTAGATGTCAAGGCAAATCCTCTCAAACCTACTCCTAAAATGCTTATTCAGCTTTCATCTCCCTTCCCATACAAAGATGATAAGGCAGTGCCTTTGAAATAAGAAAGCAAAATGTTAATCACTAAGGAATCCAGCCAGTAAGCCACCAATGCTAACCTAATAAAGGTGAGCTAACTAACTCGTAAAGGCAAATATATGCCTCAGCTACACTAAAAACTAAAAGTCAAAAAAGAATACTGCCCCTATAGCTCAAAAACCAAAAACAATGACCATAGGATTAGATCTGAGAGCCATTAAAGAATAAGTGAATAAAAAAGAGGCTATAAAGTTCCTCAGGTTTATCAAGCATAGTGAATTCAACTTTCTTGACCAGTTGAACAAATAATCAGTTAAGATATCAATACTCTTATTGCTCTATCATATAATTATCTATTAGAAAAGCTTTAGATACACTCTGCAAGGGCAATGCTATCGTCACTAAATCAAAAACTAAAGTTTATCATTAAGAACAAAGTTGTTAACATTAAAGGAACTGAGGACATCATTATTACCACCTCAACCAATATACCGTATATTGAACCTAATAAGGATATAATAGAATCATTTTTCAGTCTTTTGAATTTATCAATGGTTTTTTTTAAGAAAGGTTATCGATGGTTAGGCCTAGTTTATTAAAGAGTGTTTCTGTCTGTAAGGACACATGTATCTAAACCAATGAAGAAATATCAGTTCCAAATAAGTAATGGTTATTCTGAACAGATCATTTGGGACTTCTTTATCAATGCAATCAATGAATTGAGAATGTCAGTGGAAAAGCATGGAATTTATCTGTGCCATCCAAGATTTGTTCCAAACAATTAGACTAAAACTGAGTTTCCTATACTACATGGATCTAATTTAAAGTAACGCTACAAACTAAACTATGTGCTTTTACCTAAGAGCACTTAGGATTCTTTGTATAGGCATCTTTTATTAAGTAGTATCAATAAAATTACTAAGAACAATGCATTTCATATATTGTGCCTTATTTTTACTTTCTTCCTAACTCCCAAACCTTTTTATACATATTTTCTACCTATATTGTTCTCTTTCCATATTTTTAGCTATCCAAATGAAAATGACATGAATAATCTTGTTGAGATTCTAGAGATCAATTTTGAATATAGTCTGCACAAGTAAGGTCAGCTTTGAAAGGCATTCCCAAAAAAGTCTTGAACTACCAGATATATTAAGAAAGATCAAACAAAAGGAGAAATAGATCTTGCCTCATGAGAACCAATTTGATATCATAAACCTACAAACAAAAAAAGATTAGAAAGAGATCAAGATCGGGACCTTTATACTCTTTTCAACTCAAATCCAGTTAATAGCCATTCTTCAAGAACACTGGATGTGTTTATGTAGTCTTACTAGGACATGCCTGGAATAAAGACTAACATAATAGTCCCTAAACTTCCTCTTAAGCCTAAATACAAGGCAGTTCAACAAAAGACAAGGTGAATGAAGCCAGAAATGCTTCTTAAAATCAAGAAAGGGGTGACAAAGCAATTTGATGCAAAATTCCTTGAAGTTGCCAAGTATTAAAAATATGACACCGACATAGTCTCGATCCCTAAAAAAGATGGCAAAGTATAGATGTGCTTTGACTATAGGGATCTAAATCAAGCCAATCTGAAAGATAATTTCCTCTTACCCCATATTGACACTCTGCTAGACAATACTGCTAAAAAATCCCTATTCTCCTGAATGGATGGTTTCTCAAGTAATTAGTTTAAAATAGCATCTAAAGGCATGAAGAAAACCTCATGTAAGGGACGTTCTACTATATATTCATGCCTTTTAGGCTTAATAACATTGGGGCAATATATCAAAGAACATGGTGACATTATTTCATGGCCTAATGCACAAATAGATAAAGGTCTATGTGGATGGTATGCTTATAAAATTGCCAAGGAAGAGCAAACATGTCACTAATCTTCAAAAACTTTTCAAATTGCTAGAAAAACACTAGCTTAAGTTGAATCCTACTGAGTGTACCTTTGGCGTTACCTTTGGCATGCTGCTAGGCTTCATTATCAAGAAGAGAGGTATAAAGGTCTACCTAGATAAAATTAAGGTTATCCAAAATCTAACACCAACTTGCACCTAGGAAGAGATAAGGAGCTTTCTAAGGAAACTGAATTACATTGCCAAATTTATATCCTAGTTAACCAATAAATATGATCCAATCTTACGACTTCTTTAAAAGCAAAACCCATAGGGGTAGAATGTAAAGTGTCAAACATTACCTTTAAACTCACAATGCTAGGTCCACTAGTTCTTAGTTAACCTCCTATCAATTTTTAACAAGTCTATGAGTTATTTATTAAGGTAGCATGACAAGTCTAGCAAGAAAAAACAAGCTATTTATTATCTAAGTATGAAGTTCATGAAGTATGTAAACAACTACTCAACAGTTGATAAATTATGTTGTGTTATGGCTTGGATCTTGAAGGCTAAGCCAATATATGTTATACCACACCACACTACTAATGACAAAGCTTGATCCCATCAAATACTTATATGAGGCCCCTACTTTTTTAGGAAGGGTTACTAGGTGGTAAGTTTTGCTTCTTGACTATGACATTGTATATTTGAACTAGAAGGCTATTAAGGGTAGCACTAGTTGACTTCTTGGCAAGTTGAGCAACGAATAACTATGAACCACCGGATTTTGAGTTCCTAAATAGGGACCTAATGTGCATCCAAGGAAGAAGACACCTCCAACTTTAGATAATCTTGGAAAATGTACTTTGATAGAGCTTCAAATGCATTATGGCATGGAATTAGGCAATATTGATTTCGTTAAAAGGAAATTTTTACCCTTTCACCACCAGATTAAGCTTTAACTACAATAATAACATAGTTGAATACAAAGCCTATTGTCTTAGGATTTTAAGCTATCATTGAGAAGAGTATTAGAACTCTATAAGTTTTTAGAGATTTAGCCTTGGTAATCTATCAGTTTAAAGAGGAATGGGAAATCGAAGATGCCGAGTTGGTTCACTACAAGAAATTAATCTTAAACTAAGAGAAGAATTTGTTGAAATCAACTTCCAACATTTGCCCCTAGAAGAAAACCAAATGGCTAAGGCTCTAGCAATCTTGGCTTTAATGTTCAAAATAAACCAAGAATCAGAAGTCTCATCCATTCAGAAGAGTGTCTATGAGACCCTAACATATTGCTAGAACATAAAAGAGGAAAGGGATGGCCTGCCTTATTATTAAGATATCCTCCGATACTTTTAAGATCAACAATAGCTTGAGCAGGCTACCGAACTAACAAAAGAACTATCCATAAAATGGCTATGAGTTTTGTTCTGGATGGTGGAATCTTATATAAAAAAAGGTTAAGATCAAGTATTACTAATATATATTGATGCCTTTGAAGCCCAAAAAGTCTTATAAAAAGTCCATGAGGGGATTTATGGCACACATACCAATTGACACTAAATGGCTAAGCAAATCATAAGATTGGGCTACTAATAGTTGACTTTCGAAAGGGATTGCATTAGCCATGCCCAAAAGTGCCATAAATGCGAAACCTACATAGACAATATTATTTCCCGCCATCACTTCTACACGTCATGACTACCCCGTGGCTTTTCTCTATGTGAGGCATGGATGTGATCGGACCTATGATCTCAAATGCATTTAACAAGCACTATTTTACTCTAATTGCAATCGATTACTTCACTAAGTAGGTAGAAGCAGCCTCATATGGTAATGTCACCAAGTCAGTTGTGTGTAAGTTTGTGGAATGAGATATCATTTGTCAATACAACTTTTTTAAGCAAATAATCATAGATAATGCGTACAAATTAAAAAACAAAATAATATAAGAAGTGGGTTCCCAATGCAAAATATAACATCATAACTCAATGTCATACCATCCAAAAATGAATACAACAATTGAGATGAAAAATAAAAAAATTAAGAAATTAATGAAGAAAATGGTAAAGACATATAAGGATTGGCACGAAAAGTTACCCTTTGTGCATTATGCTTATGGCCCTTCTGTTCAGACCTCCATAAGTGCTACCGCATTCTCCTTAGTTTATAGGATGGAAACTGTTTTACCTCTTAAGGTTAAGATCCTTTCACTTAGGGTTTTAATGTCGAAAAAGTTGAATGGGTCAATAACTGATGGAAACAGCTTAATCTCATCAATGAGAAAAGGATAAAAGCTATCTGTCATGGGCAAACATATAAAAAAAGGATGCTAAAAGCTTCTAATAAGAAAGCTCATTCTTTTTTGTTCTATGAAGATAACCTAGTGTTCAAAGAAATCTTTTTGATCCATAAAGACGCTTAGAGAGAATGGATCACAAACTAAAGAGGACCATATATGGTGAAATAAGTTTTTTTTAGAAAAGTTCTAATCTTAACTAAAATAAACGGTAGTGACTTAGCAAGCCCACTGATTGTAGATAGGTGAAGAAGTACTATGCTTGAAAGGGAATTTAGAATGAAAAACCAAAAGGGCATCATATAACTTGCAAAAAGACCTTTGATAAAAACCTAAGAGGGCATCTAGGTAATCAGACTCACTTAAGTTAAAAACTAAAAAAGTCACTTAAGTAACTTAAGCACACATTTTTACCTAGACCTAACCAACCCACCATATCTTGATCGAGTTCTTAGATCTAAACTAATCTAAATATATTAAAACTAGCCCTAACTGAGACCCAATTTGAAAAAAAAAAAGGGCAATATCTATCCACCCCCATGGCAGCTCTAATAACATAGAAAAATCTAAGGGGTTCATTAAAGGTTATTGAAAAGATTAATCATTTATGAAAGGTTTTTTAGAAGCATTAGGTAAAGAATTCATGTCATTAACATCTAAGGCATAATCGCCTAGAAAAATCTATCCCATGACTCTTTATATATTTTAGAATTTCCCTCAAATTATAATCTTCCATTTGAACTGAAATGCAATTACATGTTTTGCTTTTATTCCTTTTTGTGTCATACCCGTATCTCCTATTGCATCATGTTAATCATTTCTTTGATAATGCTTGATAAATGTAAAAAACTGTAATAACATTTCTTAGTATTACTTTAAAAGATATATTTTTATGGGAAAATCCTTTCATGTCTAAATGTCAACAATTAATTTTGTAATTGAAGTCAGTTTTACCTTAAAATGTCCCTATTCTAAAAGCATGCTCAAGATTTCCCTTAGCAAGCCTTAGCTAAAAGGAAAAACTAATGAACACCTCCTTACCATAAGTATTAGCACTCAAAAAGTCCTAATTATTTGACCTAGACTATTAAAAATGATCCCTTAGACCAACATGACCCAAGAAATGAATCCATTGATCTCATAAATGAATCTTGGTCACCAAAAGAATCTCAAACATGAGCCAATCAATTATGACTTTCCTTCACAAGTTTTAGGTCACCAGTACCCTCTAAAATAACTTGAACCACTCATAGCCTCTGGATTTCGAGAGCAAGATGGCTCAATCCTTGAGTTAAGAGATAACTGAAGAAACTTTTAAAAGAAAAAACAATTCATGGTTAATTGTTGGATTATGCTATTAACAAAATCATAACATTCAATCATTAAAACATGCATTTGCATCCTCATGCACCATTCATAAAAAAATTAACTATCTTCCAAGTACAGACTCTTGACTTCAAAAGTCTTAAACTTGAAAAAAACTCTAGGTACAGACTTCTAACTCTAAAAGTTCCAAACTTAAAAAAAAAACTCCGGTTAAGAACTTCTAGCCCTGCAAGCTTACAAATTAGAAAATCATCCAAGTAAGGTTTTTAAACTCAACTAAATCAAGTCCACATTAGCTGGCACTTGTATAGGGAGGTCAAGCCCTATAGAGTCAATTTTCATATTAGTTGGCACCTATATAAAGATGTCAAGCCCTATAAATCAAAGTCCACATTAGTTGGCACCTGTATAGAGAGGTTAAGCCCTCCAAAGTCAAAGTCCATATTAGCTGGCACTTTTGTAAGGCAGTCAAGCTGTATATAACTCAAAGTCCATATTATCTAGCATTTGCACATCAAGGTCGAGCCTTAGAGTCAAAGTCCACATTAGCTAGCACTTGTATAAATAGGTCAAGCCCTATAAAATCAAAGTTTACATTAACTGGCACCTATATAGGGAGGTCAAACTCTATAGAATCTAAGTCCATATTAGATGGCACTTATATAAGGGGGTTGCCTTATAAAAACTTAAGCCATGGCACTTCTATAAAAAGGTCAAGCCTATAGAATCTAAGTTGACATTAGCTAGCACCTGTATAGGGAGGTCAAGCCTAATAAAACCTTAAGTCCATGCAAGTTGGCACCTATATGAGAGGTTAGGCCCTATAAAACCTAAATCCACATTAGTTATGGCCTAGTAGAGGTTAAAGCCTACAAAAATATTATTTAGGTTGTTTTATCATATAGTTAGACTCGTTACCAAAATGTCAGTTCTATCTTGGTGAGATTTTAATTTAACATTTTATTGTAGGCATTCAAGGGGCATTATTCCACCCTAGACAAAATGGTGCCTTTTTATCTTTGCCTTGTTCCTAACAGTCAGTAATGACCAAAAAGAGGCAACTGTGGACACCATATTTTGTTTAAGCCTTCAAGTAAGCATTTAAAGGCATCAACAATCCTCAAATGTGTAAACACAATCCATTTCTCATCATTCCTAGTTTGGGCATTATATATAGGGAGCCAAAAATAAAATTCATATTGTTACTTGATTGTCTCGATAGATGGCCTTAAGGTATCAATATAATGGCTGCCAGGTCATAAAATGCAAAAACCCAGGACTGTATCGAAATAAATGGGCATGTGTCAATGCATTTGCTTAAAGTATCGATACATTAGGCAAATGTATTGATAAAAGGTTGGTAGTAGCTAAAGTACAACTTTTCGACCTAAATGTATTGATACATCACCCTATATATTGATACATGCACCCCATAATTCCCAGATACAATGTTTATGGTATCGATACATCTAGGCATTTTTGCCTAACCTATGCCATTTTTTCCCTTACACAATACTGATTCAAAGCACAAGGTTGGTTACATTTTTATTCTAAAAATCACTCAAATATTGGTGTATACTGTAGAACCAATCAGATTGGGACATGGGATACATAGTCAAACAACTACATACCCGTTACAGAGCTTATATAACAAAGGTTTTCCTTCTTGTTAGTGGCATGATTTAACACCCATGCAAACACTTGTTGGATAAACCTTATGGAACTTTGAAAAGCTTTGCAAAAAAATTACAATGAGTTGTAATTATGAGATTCTTATGCATCAAAGCCTAGTTCCTCAAAAACATTCTTGGTCATTGTGTTGTCCAAATGGGGCATTAAAAATGCTCAAAGATCAACTTATGTTATGCCTTCTTGCTTAAAAAGTAAGCAATTAATCTCACAAGTTAAAGTATATGAGATAGTTGGGATGGCATAAGGGTGCTTGTTTTATGGAAACAAGTTCACTGAACATGGCCCGAATGAGAACTCTACTTGGTATAAGTCACTCAAGTGTCTGTGGAAATGTTCTCTTGTGCTAGTCGTGTATACTAGTCTTTTAACTTGTGATACCAAGTCATCTCATATGAAGAGTGTTATACTTTAATTTTATCATGAATGGGTTCATTATAGATGGATACTTATGATATGGTGGTTTTAGGTATAGTATGAATCATATGGTAGGTAAATAAGTGATCTAAAGAGGATTCACGCCTTATTCAAAAGTAGAAATATTAATGAGACCCCTAACTCTGACTGACATTAGAGATATATCCCATGTGTTCTTTACTATGGTTAATTGGATCGAAGTATCTAGCTAGAGCATAGTGGATTATGAAGAATTATTCTTTATGGATCCATGATCATTAACCATGACTCACAAGGACCAATATGTATAAAGATTTGGGTAGACACTAAACTATGCTTGTCCTCAATCTAGGATGTTTGATGAAGGTACAATGATAAGCTAGTAATTAAAATATTTCTATAAAGTCACAATGACTCTTCAACATTTGGGTGGTCACGATGGGTTGCTAAATCTCACTTTTGATCTATGAATATGGTTAATAAGATTGTTTTTATTGATATGATGTTGGGAACCTAATGGTGTACACATAATAAGGTAAATTCATTAGATTAAATCCAGGATTTAATTAAGTATGACTTAATTAAATAAAAGGCAATTTGAATGAATGACTTAATTAATAGCTATAATTATATAGAAGACAGAATTGGTCTTGTGAAATCTAAACTTTGTTATCTAATTAAGACATTAATAATAAGATTATCTTATTAAAATAATGTCTAGATTAAGACAAATTGTAAAGGTGGACAAGTGCTACCAGTTAAAATGGGATTTCACCTAGACATAGGATTTGATTGAAAATCAAATTTTTTATCTCATTAATTTATTTATCATCCATAGGAATATTATTGTAATATTAATTATTCGATAATTAATAGTAGACAATACTAAAATTAGGTTAAAATAGTTTTAACTAAATTAAAGATCCCATAGTGATAAAATCCATATGGATGTATGTGTACTAGCTAATTTGTGTTTCTAAATTATTTATTTAATATTTTGCAATGATTTGATAATTATATTTATTAAATAAATATTGTTTATTTATTTAGATAAATAAAGAACTTAAATAATTAGGTTGATTTCAAGGAAACACTCCAGGGACCAAATACACTTATATAGTACCAAGCCTGGATTTGGTTTAAGCTGGTTGGGCCAAATTTTAGGGTAATTCAGCCAAGATAGGGTTGAAAAGTTGGTTAACCACTTAATTAATCTAAGACAAGGAAAAGAGTTTAACTTGTTTTAGGAGTTTTAACTAAGTCAAAATTTTTCCATTCTAAATCCAACTAGAAGTAGGATTCAGCTAGTATATATGGATATGATGCACTAAAGGCTTTTGTGTGAGTTTTGACCTAGTTTTGAGGTAAAAAGCTATTGAATATATTGAGAGAAAATATTTTACTAGATAAATGATAGTTTTCTCGAACAATATTCCCACCTACATAAAGCCCTAAAGCCAAATTATGATTGGCACAATCTTTGCTTCCTTCTTTCTTTTTGATTCTTATTTGACTTAAGAATTTTAGTTACCTTTTGCTTAAGGGTTAACAATCCTTCTAGCTACCATTGAAAAACCATCGAGCCTAGAAAGGGTTTTAATAGCTACATGTGTATAATCATTAGAAATAAGACAAGTGTGCTGCTTGTGGCCTTCAAGAATCTTTCAAGAAACTAACTTCTTGGAATCTTTTTTATCAATTGTGTTTTAGAGTTTGACATATAAAATTCAAAGTAACTCTCTAAAATATGAATGTTTAATTTTTAAATTACGTTTTAAAGTTTGCTACATGTAAGTCCCTCCTACAGATCCATAAAAAAGTTATGCTGCTTTTATGTTTACAACTTCCACTACTATTTTCTTGATATTTTGTTGATTTTTGAAATCCAATACATACATGAGGTACGACTTGGGATATGGGATCTTTTCAAGTCGTATTAGAGAGTTTTGCTGCTTTTATGTTTACAACTTCCACTATTCTTTTCTTGATATTTTGTTGATTTTTGAAATCCAATACATACATGCGATAGGACTTGGAACATGGGATCCTTTCAAGTCGTATTAGAGCCCATAGGTTATGGATTACATGTACTAAGTACAAGGTAATGCATGGTAATTGACATTTAGATGTCACATGTTTAAATCTATAAAGTTCTAGGCCACGAAACTTTGTAAAATATATTTTATAAATTTTTTTTAATTCTAGACACCATGCTTAGATAGTTTATTGATCATTATTTAAAGGTTTAGTAATTAATAAAACTTAGTTTTATTGATTTAGATCAAATACCCATTGAATTAACAAAAGCCAAAAAAGTGCACTATATGCTTTACAATTTCACTAATGTTTATTCTAGTAATTATTTTGTTGCAAAATTGATTTTTTATCATTGAATTATGTCATATAAAATTTATAAATTTTGATTTTGATTTATTTAAACTCGTTTTAAAACAAAGAAACATGATCTTGAATTTTCTTAACGAAATCACATGATATGATGCTATCAGTTATTTTTGAATGTGTTCTTGCACCTAATGCACCTTGAAATCTTTATGCAAAAATCCATAGCTTTGCTGCATCTTAAGAGAACAAGCTAATTAAAGAATATATGATTTTTGAATGGATCTTGGTTGCTAAAAATCAAGGCATGTTGATCCTACATCCATGGAAGGTGTTCCATGAGATTTACGATTTACATGGTAATTTGTTGCATTGAGTTTGCTGCTTTGGTTCATACTTTGGCAGCACCTTGAATGAATTTTCAGCATCTAAAATCAGTATTTAAACACCATCAAGAGAAGTGGAAACTTTGTTTCAATGCTATGTGGTTTTATGGCAAAGTGATGCCACTTTTCAGGTTTTCTTAAAACTTGCGATTAAAGGTAAATAAGTTGCAATCTTGATTGCAGCCTTGAATCATTTCTTTGCAGCACCTAACTGATTTTCCAGCACTTGAAACAGCCCCTAAACTTTATCTAATGGTGGTGGTCAAATGCTATCAGCATGGCCAAAAAAATTGCCAAAACCAAAGGGACTACTTGTTAGAGTTTTACTTCCATTGGAACTAGTTTTCTAGTGAAAGTGAAATTCCTTAAATTAGGGAATCAGATTCTTTAAGTTATCGAATATGTTAAGGTTGGATTAGGTAATGTGTTATCTAATAGAACTTGGCTCCTGAAAGTTAGGAATATTGAAAGAGTTTTAATTCAACTAGGATTCTTTAAATAAACATATTTTGAAAGAATGAAGATTTGAAAACTTGTTTTCTTAAATTGTTTGATTAAATAAGTTACTTTAATTTTAATTTTTTAAATATGTTAATTTTAGAAACCTAATTTAAACATGCAATTGAAACTATTTGTCCTTTTTAAGACAAATCACCTAAAGATCAACTAAATATTTAGATTAAGACTAGTTTCCTAGAATTTGGGAATAAGATTAAATATGTTTAATCACTATGGTGGATTCTTATAGATGCTTTGTTGAAGGCCATAAATTCATTTAGAAAACATTGTATACAAGTTATTACTATAGGACACTAGATATACATTATTTTTATGCTATAGTTGCCATAGTATGTAGGATGGTTATAGACTTAGACCTTAGTTTGACTAGGTTATGGGTGGTTAATTTTATTTATTTTGGTAGTTATTTTAATAAATAAGGTCTTCTTATCCTACTTTATCTCTTTATTAATCAAGGTTGTAAAATTCTCTTCCCACTTTATTACGCTCAAATGTCACTCGAGGTTTCTTCAAATTTATGTAATTGTTACATCATTGAAGATTTAGGGTTAGATTAGTATTAGGGATTTTATTAATTCCAAGATGCAAAAGAAATAGTGCCAAGATGAAATCCAACGAGATTACCATGAAGACTTATGATATATGTAAATGGTATCTCTAAGAAATTGACCATATAGCTTCCTAATGGCTTAGGGAAAGTAGTTTAGATGAAAGTCCATAATTATCCTAGTAGATTAGACTTGATATAAATATGATATGCACTTGAAATAAATGCCAATTCCATGTAATCAAATATGACTCAATGAGACTTAAATAATCGACAAAAGAAATCTCTCATAAAATATTGAGTCCATGCCTAAGCATGATAAAATGCTTTCTATTAGATTATAATCAGATACCTGAGTTTCAACCATGAGGATTTGTTAGGCTAACCCCAAGGTCCCTTTCGCCGAGCTACTTGAGTTATAATTACTGAGTCTTACTCAATTAAAGCTGTGTTGCTCGATTGCTTGCAAACTTGACCCCAAGTCATTGAAGGCAATGCTTAGGTGAAATGCATATAATGCATTTAGGTAAGCGGTTACTACCTAACTGATCTAGGAGTTGTATAGAAATGCAATTGGCAAGCTAAGCTACTTACTCAATGAGTTCTTACATGGCTTGTTGGGTTAACTCCAAGGTTATGCAAGGATGAAAATAGTCCTAGCTCATTAGAAGGATTTAAATATTAAACTTCTCGAATTATAGTTAAGGGCTATAATTACGCAAATATGATAAGGAATAATCATTCTAGTTTTAAACCTGACTGAATGATTATTTTATGTATTTTATTGATAATAAATATGTCCAAACACATATAGAATATAAACAAGAAAAAATGACTATGAATTTGTCACTATATAGCATGCTTGATGCTAACAAGTTGACTGGGCCAAACTCCATTATCTAGTCCCATAATTTTAAAATTGTCTTAAGATAAATTGAATGGCATATTAAAGAAAAGTCCTCCAGGTTGGAGGTAGCTTATCAAGTTCTAACCTTGATCTAGCCACATTGTCATGATGGCTAGTAGAGCAACTAAACTCCAAAAAGAGCAAGTTGCAATCATTGCTTTTGAAATAATTTAGAGCTTTATTGGATTGTTCCATAAAGACAATCACGAGAAGAGATTCAACATCCCTAAGGAATTATTCTAAGCAAGATGCTAGAAGGTAGCCTAGATGGTTCATGGATCATGATCCATGTATTATCATTACACTTTGTTGTAAAAAAAAAAAAGATAAATGAAATAAAAGGAAATGTCCCATACTTTTAGGAAGCTAGATTAATAAAAATAAAGATTACAAGGAATACTTTGATATTATCAAAGTAGGAAACTTATAAAAGTTTTGTAGATGGATATATATTTGAGATTTATGCACTTCTCTGGGTATATGATATCTGAAAGTTGGTACTTAAATATGTGAGACATTGTAAGAACTAAATGAAAGAAGTAGTGAAGATAGACTATCACAATCACAATCTTATAGACATTGATCAAAGCTGGCCCTTTTAATGCTTTTGAAACATTGGCAAATCATAGAATTTGTTCTATGTCATGGTCACTCAATTCTCAAACATAAACTTGCAATAGTATTTAGCAATAATGATAGGCCAACATAGAGAAGGCAACCTAGATGATGCAGATCAGGCTTGCCGATATCTAGGAAAGTTTATTAATTTTTTATAATTTATTATTGAACATGTAAATGCTCTGCTTTCCACATAATGGGCTGAATATAAGGATATTATTTTAAAGTATGTTATGAACATATATCTCCTTTTGTTGGCATATGGATGCATGCTATTTCCTAATTTAATAAATCATAGTAAATTTATTCTACAAACTTAGTCCATCATTTATATCAATTAAATAAGTTAAGGCCGAGATCAAATGAAATTCAAAAAAAAAAAAATCAAATTAGCCTCTCAAGAATCTTGCACATAAAAGATTGAGTAGAAATATTCATAAGATATTAAAAGTTAATATTCATGAGTAAACGACAAACTATAGTTATACATACCAGAATGTAATTTTGGAAAGAGTTCCAAACTAGAGAGATGACGTATTTAAATCCGAAAGCCATTAAACAAATTATTTTTGTAAGGCTTCCAAAATGATTTAATATGTTGATTCCAATCGTAATTCATGATAACTAAGCCTTTTGAATGGAGTCATAGTCTCATTGAGGTCCAAATAGTTTCATGACTTGATAATTGAGATTATCACTAATGAATTGGACATGTACTCCACATAAAGCAATATGATTGCTTCAAGTGTAAGTAGGAGATGTTGGTGTATGCTCTTAAACCAATTAGATTGGGGCATGGGATACATAGTCAAATAACTGCATACTTCTTACAAAGTTTTATGTAACAGATGTTTTCTTTCATGTTAGTGGACTGATTAACACCCATGTAAACACTAATTAGATGATGCCCACAGAAATTTAAAAAGCCTTGTAAAGAAATTGCAATGAGTTACAATTATGAGATTCTTATGCATCAAAGCCAAGCTCCTCAAAAGCATTGCTGGTCATCGTATTGTCAAGATAAGGCTTTGACAATGCTCAAAGACCAACTTATGTTATGCCTTCTTGCTTAGGAAGTAAACAACTTATCTCATAGGTTAAAGTATATGAGTTATTTGGGATGGCATGTAGATGCCTGTTTTATGGAAACAAGTTCACTTAACATGGCTTGAATAAAAACTCACTTTCTTATAAATCACTCAAGTGTCTACAGAATATGTTTTTTTATGCTAGTCATGTATAATTATCCTTTGACTTGTGATATCAAGTCATCTCATATGAGGAATGTTACACTTTGATTCCATCATGAACAGGTTCATTATAGATGGATCTTATGGTAAGATGGTTTTAGGTATAGCATGAATCATATGGTAGATGAATGAGTGATTTAGAGAGGATTTACCAGTCTGAGTGACATTGGAGATATATCTCAAGTATTATTGACTATGGTTAATTGGATTAAAATCCCTAGCCAGAGCATAATGGATTATGAGGAATTATTCCTCATAAATCCATGATCATTAGCCATGAGTTACAAGAACTAATATGGATAAAGGTTTAGGTAGACATGTACCATGCTCAGCCTCAGTTTGGGAAATTTGGTAAAGGGATTATACTACACTAATAGGCTGGTTATTGAAGGATTTATACAGTTACACTAACTCTTCAACATTTAAGTGGTCATGATGGGTAACTAGATCCCACTCTTGATCAATGAACATTGTTAATAAGATTATATATTTTCATTGCTAGCATGTTGAGAACCTAATACGTTACACAAAATAAGGTAGATTTGTTAGATTAAATCTAAGACTTAATTAAAGTATGATTTAATTAAATAAAAACTAATTTGAATTAAGGATTTAACTGAATAGTTCAATTATATATAAGATAAAATTGGATTTGTGAAATCTAGATTTTGTTGTTTAATTAAGACATTAATAATAAGATTGTCTTATTAAAATTATGTCTAAATTAGAACATAAATCGTAAAGCTGGATGAATACTAGTTCTTGTTGAAATAAGATTTCTCCTAGACTCGAGATTAATTGAGAATCAAATTTTTTATCTCATTAATTTATTTATTATCCCCAAGAATATGGATGTTTAATTTTGGAATTAAATTTTAAAGTTCGCTATATGTAAGTCCCTTCTAAAGATCCACAGATAAGTCTAGCTATTTTTATGTTTACAACTGCTGCTGCTCTTTTCTTAATATTTTGTTGATTGCTGAAAGCTAATAGAAACATGAGGCCAAATTTTATAGGATACAAGATCCTTTCGTAATAAGTTTTATCCTTGGGCTTAGGATTAGATTTCATTAATTTTTGAGGCCTAAAAGACTAGAAATGGGACATTGTCATGGAAAATATATCTTGTTCAAAGGCATGATTGGCTTTTCTCCACTTGCAAACCTACATAAAGTAGTCTGCTCCACTACCTTCACTACCACAACCAATGGAAATGAAAAGTGCTAAGCATAATACCTAGAACCTTAGAGCTGCTTTATAGTACAAGCCAAAAACTCTAAAATGCCTTTATTTTAGGTCCAAAACATTGGTTAATCATTTGTTTATAAAAAAAGCCAATTTGGCTAACAATAACACAATATTCACCTTTTACATGCTCCTCTTTAACCAAAAAACTCTATTCCTATAGCTCCCTTTACAACCCCTTCAAAATCTCTCGAAAACCCTTATTGTCCACTCATCTTCCTCACCAAACTCCTCTCCATCCATAGCAAAATAATAAAGCTCATCTTTGTTACTTATTTTTGCTTATCTATAGCAAGTAAAAGAAAAAAGAACGAGCCAGAGAAACACAAACCATAGGAAGGCAAAAATCTCAGCCAAGAGTTGACACAGGAAAAGAGGATTCTTGCAAGCTTCGTTGATATACTTTCTAACCTTTTTTCTTTATTTATTTGTATCTAGACACATCTCATGTACATTTCTAGCCTACCAATAATCATAAAGCCATGACCTTCTTAGGAAAGAATGCATCTTTAAGTTTGGTTTGATGATATTTTGAGTTTATATTATTTAGGTGATACTTTGGTGATGCTTATATGTTCAAAAATCATATTTTTCTTTGCTCATCTTACAACAACCACTATTTCATTGATCATGACATTCTCCCCTATCATTTATGCTTAATCCTTGATGATGCATTATTATTTTAAAATGCTTTGATATTGAGGTTGATGGTGTTTTATGTTGGTTTGATGACATAAAAATCATGTCCTTGGTTTTATAAAAATTTTCCACCATCTGTTTCATGCCATGAAAATAATTTCTTCCATGTTCATATCATCATTTTTTATTGTTACAAGCATCTTCTCAAATGTTCATGCATTCCTTGCATTTATAGCATATTTTCCTCAACAGAAATGTTTTGTTGATTCTCCAGCACATTTTTGCCATTTATGCCATGTGAATGCTCTATATGATTAAAAATGCTTTCTTAAAGCCTTTTTTTATTGGTGTTTGTTACCGTGTTCTGTTGTTACAAAACCTCTCCAACTTAGGCTCATGTAATTTTAAACAAATGAGATTAATGTTGGCTTAAATTTTTCTACCAAATCATTGTTTCAATCTTGGAAAAAAATCAACCTTATATGTTTGGATTCATGGCTAATGAGGCAAAATAAAACCTATTTTCAACCCTTTAAAAATTTTCTATTTATAATATGCTTGATTGAATGTCTTGGTCTTAAGCCCTTATTTTGTGACTTGATGGCATGGGTAATAGGTCGTCCATTTGCCCAACTCCTTGGAACTTAAAGTGGATCCATGATTCCACTATCATAGACCCTAATTCTTTGACATTTGTATGTCTAACACCTTGAGATGTGCCTAGTAAACCCAAACCTGAAAAGTCCCCTATTTGGTACCGGTAATGCCGTAAGCCCACTTGAAAAATTATTTTTGAACCCTAGATAATTGTTTTGGGATTTTATGGTATTTCCCCCTAAAGGGCATAAAATTACCTTTCCAACAATGTCTTGTTTGTCCTCGGATGCATTCGGATGAGGGGGCTCTGATTTTTTGAATCATTGCTATCCAAAAGCCCTGGAATCAGTAATTAACATAGTATTTGGGCTATTTCAACCCATTATATGATTTTTCTAGAATTCATAAATATTTTCCTAAAAAATACATTAGATTCCCTTTCTGAACTGGTACTTTATGATTTAACAATTCCAAATTACTCTAAGACGATTTTTCAAAGTTTGGTACACCCTTTCCCTACATCTGCTGTCAGTGGCAAGCCAAACTTGAGTTCAAATATTATTTCCTCCTAGAATGTGATTTTAAAAATTTTTGAAATATTTTATATTAATCTTTGTCGAGTTAACTTTCCATCTATACCTTATGTTTCACCTAAAACCTTTAAGTTGATCAGAAATAATTTTAGGAATGCAGATAATGTGATGCTATCCCCTATTTTTAGCATTAAGTAAAATTAATTTATTTCCCTAAATTCCCTTTTCAAGGTATTTGAATGCCTCAGAATGAATCCAATTAATTCCCGATGCAGTCATATGTCATAATATATGTCCCACTAGGTCCAAGCCAAGGCCAAACGACTTTAAAAAAATTTTCATTAATTTTATTCTTTAATTACCAGTATTAAAATTTGAAACCCACATTTTTCTCAAAAAAAACTTGAAAATATTTCATTTTTCAAATTACTTAATTTTTCAACCATATGGATATTTCAACCTCTATTTTCAAAATTCCTCTAAAAGTCAAGTTTTTCTCTCTTCTAGATCACCTTGGATTTTTCAATCCAAACCTTGGTTTTCAAGCCTTAAGTGGCCAACTTGTCTAAACACGTATCAAAATCATCAATTTGGTTTTTTTCTAAATAACCGAGGAAAATTGCAATATACATTGGGGCCATCCCTCCGTTTGATGCTTTTATATGTTTACTTTACGCAATACTTATTATATTTCTTTATGATTTACTAATATATTTCCTTTGTTGGTGACAATTTGTGCATTCACATATTTAATTAAATCATTTTAAATTATCAGGGAAATATTTCATATTGGTATCCTTTCAATGCTCGATATGGAACATCCTTTTTACATTAAATCCAGAAATATTTTAACCTTATGTTTCGCTGCTCCTCTAGGTTACGTTATGGTATTAGATTCTTTTTACAAAAATCAGAATCATTATTTTCAAAATTCATACATCATAAAAAGGGGATTATATACAACTAGCAATAGAACAAAAACTGAGAAAATTAAGACCAAGATATTATCTGGCAAAAAGTACTGATTTAAGAGGTCAATGGGGTGCTTATTCTTCCTCATGCGTGACTGACTCCTAGACCCTTCTAACAAACTCTAGAACACATAGACTATAATATTGAATCTCTGAGTTTCTTAGCATAAGATATCAATTTTAATATGGGTCTGGTCATATCTAACCTAAATAATTGGCAACAACTCTAAATTTTTAGCCCCTTCGTAGTGGCTGCTAAAGGCCAGTCGAACAAATGATTCTTCTGACAGTCCCTCCCACTCTAACATTAAGAAACACTATCTTTCTCTAATATTATCATATTGAACAAAATCTCAAGCAAAGGATATTTTTAAGTCAAGCACATCCCACCCTATTGTCAGGCTAAAAGGCACATTGCAACAATATAAAAATAAAAAAATTAATTAAAAATATAATGAGAATATAAGTTAAAAATATATTACATAACTTTAAAAAAGTAAGAAAATCACTAAACGTTTGAGTAATTTGATCAATAATATGGTTTGAGTGAAAAACTATTATCTTACCAACCAAATGTAAAATGAAAATCATGAGCATATGTGATGAATAAATTAAAATCAAAAGTTGCCATAATATCTATAAGAACATGAGATTTAGTTACTTAGTAAACCCTAACTTTACAATTATTATTTGATAAAATTTAAGTACTAAAAAGTTATACTCATAATTGATTATTAAAAGAATTATCTAAAATATTCTAGTAACTTTTCTCTAAAAAAAATAACATTATTCGAATTCCAATGATAAATTTTATTAATATTTATAATGTAAAATCATAAAATAAAAATGAAATAAATCTCAGTATTGCTTATAACATAATATAAAATATTTATATTATTAATAATTTTAAAAAAATTATTTAAAAATTTTATATATTGAATATAAAGTTACATTTAATATCAAAAATTAAAATATCTGTTAACATTTAAAATTAGATTAATATAGCTTTTCTTTTTACTTTAATGAAAAATTATAACTTGAAAGATAAAATAATTTAATATAAATTTTAACTCTTCATTTATTATTAAATAAATTCATTTAATCAAAATATTTTGATAAAATTAAAATTTTTATTTATAAATATGATAAATTTTTATCAAATAAATTTATTAATAGCATTAGAATTCTTATTATAAATGTGATGAATCTTATTAATAATAAAAATATTTAAAGCAGCAAAAATTAGTAAAATAATGAACAACAGTGGACATTTTGATCACTTCAAAAGATTTTTTGTATTTATGCTTTTATATAAATTATAGATAAATGTGATTTCAATTAAAATTTTATAATAATATATGGAAAATTGAAATGATAAGTTTTACAAGAGTAAAGTCCTTAAGTCCATGAAACGGGAACACCTAAATCAGAAAGGGTAAAGTTGAAATTCATTGGCAGGCGTTAAAAGCTCCTGAATCCAGTTCTTTGCTTGTACTGAAATAACCACTTATAACATTAATTCTTGTCTCTTGTCTTCTCCAAGCATGCTAAAAAAATTAAGGGTAGAAATTTGCTTAGCAAGAGTGAATGACATATAGAAAATAGAAATATATACATAATAAAAACTAAATAAAAACAAATGATAATGTTTTAACTCCATTTGTAGAGTTAAAAAATTTTTCTGTCAATGTATCAAATAATATTTTTTTATGTATATATATATATATATGAGTAATTATTGTTTATTGTTCTTACTGTTTTTCCTTTGGTGCTGTGCTGGATACAACTGAGCCAGAACAAGATACAAAAGAAGACAGAAGAAAGTGATAACCCCTAGAGCAGATTCACAGAGGCGATAGGCCCACATTGCGAATCTGCACAGCCCCTGATGATCTCTGAAAACATCAAAGAAGTTGAAGAAAGATAAGGCTCAGCTAAGGGCCAAGAACTAAGTAAGAAGTCTGATGATCGACGTTTGAGACAGGAGATGAGCCAGCCAAGATTCTATACAGTCTGGAACAATTTCAGTGGCTCGAAAAGGATCATAGCCCCTGAAAGATCAACGGGACCCAAATTCTATCTTTTTCCAAGTAATTTAATGCACACAACTGATAAATTAGCAGCACGTACTTTTTTGCTTTTATTGATTTGAAAAGAGTCACCTGAGGCCTACGAGAAAAATAAAAAGTGTGTACAATATTTTAGTAAATTAACTTCTCGTATCATCATTTACATCAAAGTTACAAAATAAATAATTCTCGTATCATATTTTAATAAATCAAGCGTAACAAAGATATAATTTTTTTCTCGGCCAATCAAATGAAATTGATTCATGAGTGAAAATGTAAAAAGTTACAATGCCAGCGAAGAAGCCTACAGGCTTAACGTCTCATTACAATCTCATTCAGCATTAAAACAAATCAGCTTTGTAGGTTTAACGCCTCATAATAAACTCATTCATACATAATAACCAACCTAAAGATCATACCAAACCTGCATCCTTCATGCAATCGAAGACACTTAAAGCTTATAAGGGACAACCTCAACAAAAAACACACACAAAGCAGCTAAAACACCTATAATCCATGATTTCCTTCACTTTCGTATCTTCAACCAGTATCTAATCGATCTAGTTAGAAACCAGCAATTTTTTCAAAACTCTGCATTTAAGTTCATCTCCATGCCACGTAAAGTCGAGAACGTAATTCTCATATTACCCATCTACTCCACACCACCTCTTCACCAGTCAACCGCTTTGAAACTCCTGCTAGGCACCCCTCAGCCTCAATGAGATTGTTTGAATTCAGATCACTCCTCAATAATTACTTCTTTTATTTTTATTTTTTTTACTCAATCAAAATCAATTTCATTAGATAATCAAAAGATCCAAACCAAGTTACATAAAGTCTCGCAATTCTCATGCCCTAGATAAACATATTCATCCTAACTACATCCAAACATAAACGGCTTGACATCAAAAACCATACTCATAAAAAGTAACATACTTTCAGTTCAAAAAAAAATGCCATACTTGTCATTAAATGAATCAAAAAAAAAAAAACCATACTTGTCTTTAAATGAATTAATGTCTATATACAAGTAAAATTATTAGAAATACACAAAATAAGTATAACTAATAGCTAGTACTATCAAAATTAATTTGGAATGAGTCAACGAGATCTTATTGCACTAGAAAAAAAATGAAGCCTGCGAATCTTTTGATTATAATTCAATTTTCGTTATATGCAAGTATAATTCAATTTGTTAGGGCGGCAACAATCCAATATCGATTAGTCAGGACATAGACTATGCCTTATAGAACAAGGATTACCCTTCTCATTTTGAGGCGCCTTTCTCAAAGAACAAAACTATAAAGATAATCTGTGCACCCCCTGTGGGAACCGATAAGCCATAAGCTAATAATTGGAATCTCACTCAAGCATATAAATAAGTAACTCCAAATTACCACGTAAACATGATTAATATCTACACAGTAGTAACGCGCCCACTCGATCTATGACCTACATAGTGATAACTTGCCTACTCAACGTACACAAAACTTGGCATATAAATGGGCATACTCGACCTAAACGAAACTTGGCATATAAACGGGCACACTATACTTACACGAGACTTGGCTATATAAACGGGCAATATCAAGTTACCACATAAATATACCCACTCAATCTACCTGAAACTTGATGTATAAACGGGTAACACCAAGTTATCATGTAAATATGCCAACTCGACTTACACAGCATAAAAACAATTAACACCAAGTTACTACATAAATATGCCCAATTGACCTATACAGTCCAAACCCTTGCCAGAGGAGCTAGTGTTTGGGCGGACAACAATTTAATATCGATTAGTCAAAGATATGAACCATGGCTTATAAAACTAGAATCACCCTTCCCTTACTGAGGTGCCTTTTTCTAAAATACAAAACTACAAAGATAGTTTGTTCACTGCTCCAAAACAAACAATACCTCATAGCGAGCACAGCTCGATAATCATTGCATCAACACAATTTTATGTTGATTGGATTTTTTTATCGGTTTATTTATTGATTCCTTTTATAAATGTACTGACGATATATATAAAATAATTTGCTACTCATGCAATGTACGAATTAGATTTGTTTTTATATATATATATATATATATATACACATAAATTAATATTATTGGATTATGATCGAAGTATAAATAAAATAAATATAGTAAATATATCAATTCATAAAAATATAAAAATTTTATAAATTAAAAATATATTATAAATAATAGTATTGATCTAGAAAGAGATATGGTGGCTTAAAGTAAATTAAAATAGTAAAGTTTCTAAGCGCTAATAAGACACAACCTTCACAAATGGTTACAATCATATTAAACTTCCTTACAACGCTTCAAACACTGATGTGGTATTAAATGCAAGGTAAAAGCTCCATTTAACGGACATACCATCTCACAATCTATGAAAACGTGAATTCTTTTTTTTTTTTTTTATAATAGGGACAGGGGATAGGATGGCTAGCAATGAATTCAAATTTATATGTCAACTCTAATTTATTTTTAACTATTAGACCAAGAGATTGTTGGTATAAAAATGTAAATTTTTAGTATTATAATTAATTGCGAAATTTAGTATCCTTAACATAATTGTAATGTTTAATTGCTGACTGATAAGAAATTATCTTGGATCCAAGACAAATTCTTTTATTTGGTAATTAATTAATGCCTACTTTTAAATTTAATGCAATTTCAAAATCAATGATAATTGAAATTAAAATAAAAATGATTAAAAAATTTGTGCAAAAATAGGAAGAAAAAATGGCTAATATAATTAAACCATTGCATGCATTATGAAAAATGTTGCTTTCATGCTTTTAGATTAGTCTAATATCTGTTGTAACTTCGCACTTCACCAAAAATGAAAAGAGGAGATGCTAGAAAGGTGGGGAAAGAGGACAAAGGGCTTTAATTCTTTAATCGGATAACAAGTTCTACGTTAACAAGTCATTTTAAATTTTAAAAATCATAAAAAATAATTAGTTTGTTGCTAAAATAAGGATAATTTTAATTATTTAATTATTGGAAAACAAATTTTGATAGGTTGATTTTAACTTTTTAAATTTATTTATTTAAATGAAGAATTTACTTAACATGTCGTTAAGCTAACTTTGTACTTGGTAATTATTACATGGATAAGTTTGTTAAGATAATTGGTGTCTGCCTTAGGTCCTATTAGAAATATCATATAGTTAAATTTTATCACGTGCTAATTCAAGATATTATGTTCTATGTTAGCAATTCTTTTTAAATCATATTATATTCTATATTACAACTACGTACATACTTGATCATGTGTGCTTGTACGGAAGTTTATGTGGACATTTCCCATAATAATATGTGGGACAAGCCCAATCTTAATCACATATTATTTTCAATTTTCAATTTTCACAAAAAAAAAAAAAAATGTTACCTTCAAAAGGTTTCTTATATATAGTCCCTTAAGGTAATATTTGTTATCATTTTTAAGATTACTATTTTTATTTAATTACCATGATGATAAGATTACTGAAATGATTTGTTCACTAATGATCTTAAATTACAGTATTTGGTATGACATAATAGATCATTAATTCTTAAATCATTGTGTTTAATATTCCAAAAAATATATTATTTAATGTATAACACCAAAAATAACCTTATTGTTAATAATAAGATTATTTAATGAAAGTGATAATTTTAATTTTTATAGAATGAACAATTTGTAAAAATAAGAATTTATTGTTTTATAGAAAATTATAAAGTTAGAACTAGTATTAATGGGTATAACTAAAAGTCTTAACACATTTATATTTAATGGTCACATAGGCTGGTTGTATAAGATGATTAAAAAGCATAGATTTGTTTATCAAAATTAAATTTTGTAAAGAAATATATTTTGATGAGCATCACTTCGAGATTGAATTTGTCCTAATACAATTTTGAATACGACTTTTTCTCTGTGATAAAACTCTTCTACTCTTTTGGATGGATTTAGATCATCCTACAATGGAGTGATCTAATCACTCTTGGTGATCTAAGAAATATATTTTGATGAGCATCACTTCGAGATTGAATTTGTCCTAATACAATTTTGAATACGACTTTTTCTCTGTGATAAAACTCTTCTACTCTTTTGGATGGATTTAGATCATCCTACAATGGAGTGATCTAATCACTCTTGGTGATCTAAAATCACTATCATGTAAAATTTTTTAGTTACTACCAAACATGATGTTTTAATCATATTAATTAAACCACCTTCTATTTTAAAGAAATTACCCTATATCGAACACTACCTAAGTTTTTTTTTTTTTTAAACTTCAAATACAAACATATTTATGGACAGATAAAAATTTTAATTACTGTTCATAATCATTATCCTTCATATTCATTCTAATCGAATAACTATTCAGAAATAAAATGCCTAATAAGGAAGAAGATTAAAAATAAGGATAAGATAAATAATTTGATTTTTGAAAGGAGAAGATCAAGTGCATAATCGAAATAATATTTAATTATGTTATTTATCGAATAATTCTATTTAACAAATTTTTTAAATTCAATTTCAAAATCGATCAAAAATTGAAAGTTTTGAATACAAACATATTGAAATCAATAATTTATCGTTCATTTTTTAATTTAACTATAGTTACTAGAATATATATATATATATATATATGTAATAAATACTTTATCAAATAAAGTCGGAATTCAAGAATGAGAATAAAGAACTAAAGTGAGAACATTGCCTCTAATTTAATGTTATTTTGTTAGTTATGATTAGAAACTGAAGACAGTTCTTTATCTGGCATTTATTTTTATTGCTTTCGACAAGGAAGCCAAATGAAGAAGAGAAAGCCAAATTGCTCTTTTAAGCAAGTACGTACGTTTTCTGTTTACTTTGAATTGAACAAGATTTCATTATTGTTTCCTTCGTATATTAAGAGTTATTTATGTATTATTAGTTTTTTTATGTCACATGTGTTGCACATAATACGACGTCTTTATTAATTATATTTTTTATTTATTTTTCCTCAATTTCAATTATAGATAAAGTAATTAAAAGAAAATAAACAAGTAGGAGAATTTTGTTAAACAGAAACATTCAATTAGGATTATTGAAAAGATTATATCTTGTTTTACGTGGATTAGCCATTAATTAAACCCAAAATTCTTGACTCAAAAGAAAAAAAAACTTGAAATTTAAGCCATTAATGAATGAAAATAATTTTCAATATATATCTTGTAGAAATAAAAATCATATTTATCAAATATATACAATTTAATGATAAATCAACTTAAAATTTTTTTAACACAATTGATATTGAATTATTAAATACATCAGTTAGACATTAATTAAACTCAAAAATTTATCACTAAAAATTGAAAATAACTTTTAATATATATCTTCTAGAAATAACAATCGTAGTTACCAAATATTTATGATTTAATAATCAATTAACTAATAACTTTCTCACACAAATTATATTGAATTATTAAATAAATGGATTAGCTATTAATTAAGCTCGAAATTTAAGCAACTAAGAAATGAAAATAATATTAAATATATATTGTAGAAAAAAATCGTAATTATCTAATATATATGATTTAATAATCATTCAACTTTGAACTTCTTTAACACAAATGATATTAAATTATTAAATACATAATTAACCATTAATTAAACTCAATTTAAGCCACTACGAAACGAGAATATTCTTTAATATATATATATATATATATATATATCTTGTAGAAATAAAAAGAGTAGTTATCAAATATATATAATTTAATAATCAATTATCTTGAAACTTTTCAACACAAATTATACTGAATTATTAAAAATTATTAGATAATTTTCTTTTATCTCATAGTTTTTTATCTAAAACAAAAAACTTTTAAATTATATAAAATCTCAATTGATATAATTAATAATTTAAATATGGTTTAAGCCCAATTTATATAATTAACTAATTGTAATATATATATATATATTATTTTGAACACAGTATAAAAATATGATATAAACACAATATTTAAAATAAAAGAAATATAATATATTTAAATATTATTAATATAAAATACGTTTAATACATATATTGATTTATTTTTAAATTAATGAATTTAATAATTTATATTATATTTATATTTATGTTTACATCGTAGATATGAAAAAAACCATGAGCCACGACTTCGACAGTGCACGACCGACGGATCGCACCAATAAGTCCGTATTATTAGAATAATAGCATTTGCATGAAGATCAACCCATAATAGAGACTTCAACAATTTTTTTTTTTTTTTTACTTTTGGTGAATTTGATTAATATTTATAATTATTTATTTGTTTTAAAAACATTAGTAAAAATAATTTTAAAATATCTGAATTTAAAACCTTAAAAAATTAAAAGAACACAAAATAATTTCAGTTCATAATGCCTAGTGACTGACTACATAATGTAAGTCTTTTCCTTTTGAATAAGAAATTAGAACTTTGTTACAATATCATTAAATATCACAGTTTGAATTTTCATTCCTTGAAATTTAAAAAAAAAAATTATCAAAAAATAATTTGGATTAAAAATATTATTTGACACTATTTTAAGCAATGATTCAAAATAAAAACGTATAAAAAGAATAACTTACAAAAGAAAGGTAAGAAAGAGAGAAAGAAAGAAAAAAGAAACAAAGTACCATCAACAAATTTGACGTGAATACTATCTTGGATGCTAATGTATTAGTTTTATAATTCAAATGCGTACTTTAATTAGTATATAACTGTAATACTAATTAATTAAAAATTAATCTAAAATTTAAGTCTTTACTCATTTAATAGTTTGAATAATCTAAATTACTGTGAAAGTGTAATTCAACATGGATACGAAGTATATAAAATTAAAAGTATGCAATATAATCTCATAATTCTTATTATATAAATAATAAAACACATCTATTTTATTATAATGAAAATTCTTAGTTTAATTGGTATATAACTATAATATTAGTTAATTAAGAATAATCTAAAATTATAAAGGCATCTATTTTATAATAAAAATTCTTAGTCTAATTGGCATAGAATTGTAATACTAATTAATTAAGAATTAATCCAAACTAAAAGTCTTTGCTCATCGATTAGTTTGAATAATTTAAATTACTAGGAAAGTGTAATTCAATGTGAATATGAAGTATATCTTAATTAAAAGTAGATAATATAATCTCATAAATCTTATTATATACTTAATAATAAAACATTACAGTAGAAATTCTTAGTTTAATTGATATGTAATTATAATACTAATTACTTGAGAATTAATCCAAAAATAAGAGTCTTTGCTCATTGACTAATTTAAATATTTTAAATTAGTTATACAATGTGGATTTGAAGTATATTTAAATCAAAGTTTCAAAAATTGGATTGAAGGCAAAACTAGTGAGACCTTCAGTTACCGAGCTAATTAAATATGTAATTTTAATAGTAAATAAATATTAAATATAATAAATATTTAATAAGAATATGTATTTGATTAAGTTACATGATTTTTAATATAAATTTAAAGGGTTAAAGTTTCAAATTTGCTAACATAGTATATTAAAAAAATAAAAAA
>JBBYHM010015041.1:0-11072 GCA_038381775.1 Adansonia rubrostipa
ATAGTTGAGCAAGGCAGAGTTGAGAGGAGAATAAGGTTGAGAAATGAAACAGGCAAGGGAGAGAACTGCAGAGTAAATTAAGAAGGGTTAATATATAAATTGGTCTTCGAATTATACCTGTTTTTTTACGGTTAAATTTTATTTTTATTACCTAAGTTAGTCTACGACTTAATGATTTTATGAAATGTTATTTTTTAACCAATAAAAAACATGATACATGGCAGCATGTACACGTCAGTAATGTCATATAAATATTTTAATTTTTTAATTTTTATTTTTTTGAATTAAAAAATTAAAATAATAAAATAATAAAAATGGAAACTATATTTTATTTAATTTTTAAAACTTTATTTTAAAAATAAAAAAATAAATTGATGTGGAATGCTATGCTATTGATTTTGACAAATGACGATTTGCTAACGATCAATCTTATCACATCAATGTTTTATTTCACTTTTATTTTTTTTAATCGTGTAAAAAGGACTACATTTCATGCTTTTATCGAGTAAAAATGCACGTGTCTACATGACATTAGATATTGAGTTAGCGTATGTGATAAAATTATAATCCGGATACTTAACTATAGATTTTTTCCATTTTTAAGTTTCAAATAAAAAAAAAAAAAAGATATAGTGCTAGGGTCAATTTATATATTAACACGGCTAGGAATAGGATGTCAACATTTTTCTTTGCAAATAAATGGCAACAAATGATGATGTTTGTTTTAAGGGTAAGTATTGATCAATTTGAATCGATTTAATTTGATCGAATTAATTAAATTTGACTAATTTTATATTAAAATTAATAAGTCATGAGTTAGTTTATTTAATTAGTTTGATCGATTTTTGATTTTCGAAACTATTAATTGAATAGGCTAAACAAATTGGCCCTCTATTTTATTATTGATTATATTTTATATATAAATAAAATATATTTATGTAATAAATTTTAATCATATAATATAATATGTCATTTATATTATATGATATATAATATACAATTGTTCTTATATTATAATATAAATAAGCTTTTTTTTTAATATTTTTAATCTATCCATAACCCTTAGTCCCATTTAATTAACTCACTAACTCACGTAAGGAAGACGTTACGCTCTCAAGCTCTCTCAAACCTGCCATCTCCAAGAATTTATCAACAACACTATATCAACTGAACTAAAACTTAATCAACATAAATAATTTATATTATGTAACCTTAAAATCGATTAAATGAATCAAAACCACTTAAATTTCGTTAAATTACTTTGATTTTAAAAATTTTTTTATTCAATTCGATCGATTTGAAAATTAGATCTGACTTAACGGATTAATTTTGTTTGTTTCCATAGGTGACCACGAAGAAGACTTATTGATTGATGGAACATTAGTGCCAAAAACTTTCCAAGCTTTTTAATCATGAACAAACCAAGTTTCAAAAAGGGTTGCATCAGCATGAAATCGACTGGCTTTGATAGATATGGAATCTTATCAGGGTTCATGAACAGCAATGAAAGTTTTTCAGCAACAATTGGAAGGAATCGTAGCTGAATTACTGAATTAATGTATATTATGTGGTTTTTGGTATTCAATTCAAATTCAATTATAGTAGAATTTTCTTAACACTTGTAGCTTAAAAGTTTCTCTTCCTTCTCTTTTTCTTTTTCTTCCTTTTTTTAATAAATTTGCATCTTTTAATTTTCTTGAATGGTGATGTCAAGCAAACTATGTTTTCAGGACCTAATTAGTAATATTCTTGAATACAAACATTGAATATTAATTGTTCGAATATCAAAAATTAAAAAAAAAATTATCAACTTTGGTTAAAATAAAAATATCTTGAAGTAAAATTTATACGTGCAAAAATTCACATTTAACTTATAAGATTTTATCTATTTTAATATAAAAATCCGTAAATTTTTATCTTAAAAAAAGCATCTCACTTATACGAGCTAAGTTTATTCTAGTTGTATGACTTCTTAGTTCCTGAACCTGTTGGGGCTCGAACAGAGAGTCCTTGAATCTTTGGAACAATCGTCTAAGTTTTTTTTTGTTTATGTTATTACGATTTTTTATTTTTTTAAATATTTATATTTGATATATTTTTAAAAATTAGTATAAAGATATAACTTCGTAAAAGCTCTTTAAATATAAAAAAATATTTTAAAAATAATATGCTCATATTAAATATATACCTGTATTCAAAACTTAAACTTAAATCAATATAATATAAGTCGCTTTTCTTTCGTAACATTGATTGATGCAGGATACTCAAATCTAAATTGCCCTTGGATGCTCTCAACCTTATAGAACCTGGTCACGAATTAAATTACTTACTCGATCCGATATATTCAATTTGAAAATTAAATTATTTTTCTCTTTTGATTTATTTGACTTGAATTAAATTTAACCTAAATAAAATTTTTAATAATCTAAATCATTCATAAACATCTTTAATCGTTAGATAACCTAACATTTTTTCAATATGCCCGCAATATTTTTGTTTTCAAATTAAAATAAGAAACCCCAGATAAGTGGTAACATAGTAGATATGGTTAGGAGAAGTAATTATGGTTAAATTGTAATTTTATAATTATTTTTTTATTTAAACTTGAGTAAGATTGATTTTGGATCAACACAGCAATCCGGGTCACATTGTCATTATATAAATAATATTAAAAATTATTTTTATATATAAATAATAAATTAATTTAATTTAAATTATTAAAAATTTATTCACAATTATTGGATTTAAATTGAACGAGCTATTTAGTATGTACAGGTCTAATGGCTGCACCCACCCCACTTGGAGCTGAACTATGAACATCAAGTCTCTAGCCACTTAAGTCCCCTCTGACGGACCTCTTCGCTTCAGCCACCCTTGTAAAGCTCGTTCGCTTCTCTTATCCCTTCCCCAAACCTGCTAAAAAAGATGCATTCTTTGGCTGCCCCAACCCACCTCCTGCCTTCATCCATCCACCGGAGACTGCCGCCTTCTTCCTCCTCTTCCTCGCGAGCTTTTTCACGCCCCGTCACCATCAAATGCGACCTCCCTTCTCGAAACGCTAAATCGCAAAAAAGCACTTCGCTCCTCCACTCCCTCTCCAAACCCCTTGCTATTGCCTCCGCTTCCGCCGCAACTCTCTTCATCCGCATCAACCCTATTTCCACCCTTCTGCCTGGAGGCGGCGGCGGAGACTTCGGCGGAAACGGAGGCTTCTCCAGTGGTGGCTCCGGCGGTGGAGGTGGTGAAGGTGGTTCCTGCGGCGGTGATGGTAGCAGTGGCAACTTCTGGGAAAAGCTCTTTTCCCCTTCAAAGGCAATTGCGGACGATAACAACCAAAGCCAAGAATGGGATTCTCATGGATTACCGGCCAACATAGTAGTTCAACTCAACAAGCTAAGCGGGTTCAAAAAATACAAGCTTTCAGATATTTTATTCTTTGACCGACGACGATGGACCACCGTAGGAACTGAAGATTCATTCTTTGAAATGGTTTCGTTAAGAGCAGGAGGGATCTATACAAAAGCCCAGCTACAAAAAGAGCTTGAAACTTTAGCCACTTGCGGTATGTTCGAGAAAGTCGACATGGAAGGCAAAACTAACCCGGATGGAACTTTGGGGTTAACCATTTCTTTTACGGAAAGCACTTGGCAATCAGCTGATAGGTTTAGGTGTATAAATGTGGGGCTAATTCCTCAATCCAAACCTATTGAAATGGACCCTGATATGACAGATAAGGAGAAATTGGAGTATTATAAAAGCCAAGAGAAGGACTATAAAAGGAGGATCGAGAGAGCTAGGCCTTGCCTCTTGCCAATGCAAGTTCATCGGGAAGTGTTGCAGATGTTGAGGGAACAAGGGAAAGTGAGTGCTAGGTTGTTGCAGAAGATAAGGGACAGGGTTCAAAAATGGTACCACGACGAAGGGTATGCTTGTGCTCAGGTTGTCAACTTTGGGAACTTGAATACTAAGGAAGTGGTTTGTGAGGTTGTGGAAGGGGATATTACACAACTTGTGATTCAGTTCCTGGATAAGCTTGGGAATGTTGTTGAAGGGAATACCCAGCTTCCTGTTGTCAGGAGAGAGTTGCCTAGACAGGTAGATGATTTTTGGCTGCTTATTGGTTTTTATTTGCTAATTTTATGAGAAACTAATGAAGAATCACATTTTCCATTCTGATATTTGAGTTTATAGTTTTTGACCTTCCATGCTAGTTAGGGTAGGATTTGATCTTTGATTCAATTATAAAATTCTTAGAGCAAATATTTGTTTGTTTTGTTCATTCATAATTAACATACAGTCGATTAGATAAGTTAACATGATTGTTACCAGAACATGAAATAGCAGATATAGTGTAAAAGAGAGAAAAACTATTGCGTGAATGTCCATAGAGGAGTTTTTGAATGAGCTCTCATTCGCTGATAAGATATATGTCTTCTTTTCAACCAGTCATGAGTGATCTTTGGTTGATTGAAATGTTTGCTTTCATACTCCAATGAATGACTAACAGATAGATATACCTTTAGTCATGGAGTTGCAAATTATTCCTATTTAGTCAGTTTCTCAAATATTGTACTTTTGGTTGCTTATTTAAGTGACTGGTTTCAGTCTTGATGATTGATTAATTGCTGATTTATGTCTGTCCTTTTGATTTACAGCTTCGACCGGGCAATGTGTTTAATATTGAGGCTGGGAAACAAGCCCTGAGGAATATAAACTCGCTGGCTTTATTTTCAAATATTGAAGTGAACCCACAACCTGATGAGAAGAACGAGGGAGGCATCATTGTTGAGATAAAGCTCAAAGAGCTGGATCAAAAATCGGCTGAAGTCAGTACGGAGTGGAGTATTGTACCTGGACGTGGGGGGCGTCCCACGTTGGTATGTAAATCTAGTTATATATTTGTACTCTGCAGCTCTGGATGTAGATAATAAGAGATTGTGGTTAAACTTAAAAACTATTACTTACATTGTTTTCATATTGCGCTATGTTTTCTATTCAGGCTTCATTTCAGCCTGGTGGAACTGTCTCTTTCGAGCACCGAAATCTCAAAGGGCTTAACAGATCCATTCTCGGTTCATTGACCACCAGTAACTTTTTTAATCCTCAGGTAATTTTCCTAAATAATCATGTTGCTGTCTCTCCCTTTCTCATGGTCCTTGCAATGACTATTTTCACCAGTGATTAGTGTAAAATTTTCATCCTAAGATGTTTCTGTTATTCCTTTCTTCAGGATGATCTTGCTTTCAAGCTAGAATATGTGCATCCATATTTAGATGGTGTATATAATCCGCGCAACCGAACTCTTCGTGCAAACTGCTTCAACAGCCGTAAATTGAGCCCAGTTTTCACTGGTGGGCCAGGAGTTGATGAAGTCCCACCAATATGGGTTGACCGAGCTGGTGTTAAAGTTAACATTACAGAGGTAATCTGCTATATTTAGAAAACTTCCTGAAGTGATTTTTGGATTTTATGTACCGTGGAATCAATTGTGACCAATATGATTCTGGCAGAATTTCACCCGTCAAAGTAAATTCACTTACGGACTTGTGATGGAAGAGATAACAACGCGTGATGAAAGCAGTCATATCGCTGCAAGTGGTCAAAGGGTGCTGCCAACTGGAGGCATCAGCGCTGATGGACCTCCGACCACTCTTAGTGGTACTGGTGTTGATCGAATGGCATTTTTACAGGCAAATATCACACGTGATAATACCAAGTTCGTAAATGGGGCTATTGTTGGTGAGAGGAATGTGTTCCAGGTTAGCCCAAATATTTACATTGCGAATCTTTTGAACGAATCAGGATAGTCTGCCTTTGCAGATACTGTTCAATATCGGGAATGAGGTGAAACCTTCTGATAGTATAACAGTTTGTTTGAAACATGCTTATAAATGGGCCTTAATATTTCAGATTTATTCTAAGATAGATAACGAAGCCACTCTCATTATCCTTTTAGCATTTTAGCCGTTCCTTATGGAATAAACAAGATTAAATGTATCTGAATTAGAATAATAGCGTCATTATTCTCGATGTTGGATATTTTGTGCACTGTTAATGGATAACTTTAGTCTTACTTCACAAGCGTTGCTAGTACTACAAGCCACTTCCTACCTTTAGTTGTGTAGTGGTTTATGCATAAATTGACATTTTATTTTGCTTAAAATTTGTTTCCTTGGTAATTGCTGACATCTATTTACTCAATGTAGGTGGACCAAGGGCTTGGCATTGGCAGCAAGTTTCCATTCTTTAACCGCCACCAACTAACATTTACACGATTTCTCCAACTAAAGCAAGTAGATGAAGGTGCTGGTAAGCCCCCACCACCTGTTCTAGTCCTTCATGGCCATTATGGAGGTTGTGTGGGCGACCTTCCAAGTTATGATGCTTTTACTCTCGGGGGCCCCTATTCTGTGCGAGGTTATAACATGGGCGAGTTAGGTGCAGCCCGAAACATTCTTGAGGTAAGAAATATGAAAAAAAAAACCTCAGGAGAGTTAATTAACTATAAATTGAGTACAGTAAGTGTTACTTTACATTAAATGATTAAATTTATCTGAAAACCTTTTTCTGCTGTTGCCTGCAGCTTGGAGCTGAGATTAGAATACCTGTGAGAAATACACATGTTTATGCATTTGTAGAGCATGGTAATGATCTAGGAAGTTCAAAGGATGTGAAGGGGAATCCAACGGAGGTCTACAGGCGAATGGGTCACGGTTCGTCATATGGTATTGGTCTCAAACTAGGTCTAGTGAGAGCTGAGTATGCTGTTGACCATAACAATGGAACCGGTGCTGTCTTCTTCCGATTTGGTGAAAGATATTAAAATGTGATTTAGGGTCAAATTTTGCTTAATAGGAAGGTGGCCATTTCGGCTTCCGGTTTCTGTTAGAGCCGTTCTTGATCTTGAAGATCTTTTGAGATGCATGGAGTTAGGTAACACTATTCAATCGGCTTTCTTATTTCAAATAATTTTTCTTAATCTTGTGCTATATATTTTTTTATCATGTTATGCAAAACTCAGGAATTGGAAGGATATTGTTGGTGCTTGATTATACTTTCTGTTCTTCCCAACGCCCCCTTTTATGAAATTTTCTGATCAAGGAAATTTTTGGTGGTTGATTTTGCTGCTACCTTTGTTAGCTTCATTTTGATTGTTCTGCTGTTTGCTTCAACTTTTTCATGAGCTATTTTGAGCTCTTTCTCCTGGATCTCCGGTTCTTGAAGATGTGCAGGACAGGACGGAACACTGATTCCCAGTTGAATCACTCTGATAGGCCGGTTCGGGTCCTTTTTCTCAGCACTGTCTCCAGTTGCTTGCCAAGGGTGAATTCACCTTGGTATACAAGGCCGTTCATTCTTGATATTAGTTAGAGGATGCTACAAGTATGAATTGCTATCCACACTATTGTGAACTAAGCTTGAATCACTTGGTGTGTTCACACAAAGACTCCTAGATGTGTTTTCGGGTTGACAATTTTTCAGGATTCGTGGATGTTTAAAGAAGATAATAATTTTTACGTATATGAGGGTGACAATCAAATCTTGTGATGCGAGGAAAATGTCTTGAAACCTAATAATCACATAAATTCTTCTCAGGTCTCTAAAGAAGTTACCGCAACACCAAATCAAAACATGAACTATAGAAGGCGATGCATATACAACCAATGCAAATTCACTGCAGCAGAAGGCAGATTATTGTTTATATTATAGCCATCCGACTTGATTTGTAGGTAAAATGTTTTAAGTTTCAAATAGTCAAAATCAAGCCCTGTCATCCTCAATTAAAAACAATAATAATAACTTTTCAGTTTTGCTTACCCTTGCAAGCAGGAAAGCCAGTTAGAATTTTCAAGTACCTCAGAGTTTGCAATGATTGTTTGTATGTTATGAAATCTGCTATTATGATTAATGACAGAGTTGCAGTATTAAGTTTTATTTGGATTCGGGTTAATGTTAGATATGGATTAATATATATTTGATATAAATATTTTTAATTTTTTAAAATTTTTTAATATATTGAGAGTATTATATTTTTGTAACATTATCTAAATATAAATCGATATAAGTACTAGATCTAAATATTTTAAGGAAAATGAGAAATCCTATAACATGAATATTAAGCGATAATTATATAGGCTGCATTACTGGTAAACTTCCTCAGACGAGAGCATTGCCGTTGCTCATTTGCCTGCTCCAACTTCAGTACATCCAAGTCAAAGTGCAGTTAGCTGCTCATATCAATCAAATCAGATTTTGTCAACTCGTGATGGTCCCGTTAATTGTCAAAGTAAGCATAGTCAATGTCTAAGATCTTCTGGTCATTTTCAGTCTAATAATTTGTAGATAACCCAATTGACTAACTAAAAGGCATCTCCAAGTTTAACGGCAACGCATTTCTTGGGGACCTCAAGAAAAAGAAAACTGCCCATCATGCACCGTTCGTTTCAATCATCAACTGATGCCTACGCCAATCTTATAGAAATCTACGCTAATGATCGAGCACTGAAATCAGGAAAACTACTTCATGCGCACCTGATCATCAAGGGTTTGGCTAGTGTGACTTATTTGGCCACCAAGTTCATAACTTTTTACACGGAGTGTGGCCAAAAATCAGATGCTCGTAAACTGTTCGATAAAATACCCAAAACGGATGTTCGCCGTTGGATTTCAATCATAGGGGCATATTCCCGACGTCGGTATTATCGGGAGGCAATAAATATTTTCACTGAAATGCAAGCAGAGGGTTTGGGAGTCAACAAATATCTAATCCCCAGCATTTTGAAAGCTTGTGGGCATGTCTTGGATCAAGAAACAGGAAAGAAAATTCATTGCTTTTGCCTCAAGAAATCTCTTGAAACTGATGCTTTTATTATCAGTTCCCTTATTGATATGTACTCGAAATGCGGGCAAGTCGAAAAGGCAAAAAAAGTGTTTGATGGGATGTTTGAGAAAGATTTGGTAGCTTTGAATGCTGTTGTTTCAGGATATGCTCAAAAGGGGATGGTTGAAGAAGGGTTACGTTTGGTGGAAGAGATGAAATTGATGGGAGTTAAGCCTGATGTGGTTACTTGGAACACTTTGATTGCAGGGTTTTCAAAGAAAGGAAAACATTTGTTGGTGTCTAAAGTTTTTGACCTGATGTTGGCTAATGGGATTGAGCCCGATGTGGTATCTTGGACTTCTGTAGTATCAGGGCTTGTGCAGAATTTTAGATATCATGAAGCTTTCGGTACTTTTAAAGCGATGATGAAGCAAGGGTTATATCCAAGCTCAGCCACAATTAGTAGTCTTTTGCCTGCTTGCATGAATGCAATGAATTTGAAGCTTGGGAAGCAGGTTCATGGATATGCAATGGTGATTGGTATCGCAGATGATATTTTTGTGAAGAGTGCTCTTGTTGACATGTATGCTAAGTGTGGCTTTATATCTGAAGCAAGAACTTTGTTTTATAAAATGTCCGAAAAGAGCATTGTTACTTGGAATTCAATGATTTTCGGGTACGCGAATCATGGATACTGTGAGGAAGCAATTCAGCTTTTTAAACAGATGGAGGGGGAGAAGAAGCCAGATCACTTGACTTTCATTGCAGTCCTCAGTGCTTGTAGTCATGCTGGATTGGCTGATCTTGGAAAGAATTTATTCAACTTGATGCAAGATAAGTACAAGATTGCTCCAAGATTAGAGCATTATGCTTGTCTAGTCGATCTCTTAGGTCGAGCTGGAAAACTCAATGACGCTTACGATGTAATTAAATCAATGCCTATGGAACCAGATTTATTTGTTTGGGGAGCACTGTTGGGAGCATGCAGGATCCATGATAATATTGATCTTGCCGAACTAGCAGCCAAGCATCTGCGGCAGCTTGAGCCTGGTAGCATAGGAAACAGTCGGCTGTTGGCAAATTTATATGCTGATGCTGGCAGTTGGGAAAATGTTGCAAGGTTAAAGAAGATGATGAAGAAAAGGAAGCTGAGAAAATTTCTAGGATGCAGCTGGATAGAAGGTCCCTGATTTCTCGAAGTAAGAATGATTGGAGATACCTGTTTCTTTCCCGGTCATTACTCCTTAATAACCGCAGTCTCTGATAGCAATGCTCTTTCGTTAGCACGAAGATGGCACTCAGTAACCTACAACCTTTCCCTATCATTTCTAAGCCAAGATCTCACTTTCTCAAAAGCACCCATAAATTCCTCCCTATGTCTTCAGTTCTCTTCCTTCATCAACAACATCAAGGAAGGCCATCCATTTTCACAATGCATTTTGAGATAAATCATCAGAAAAAGAAGCAACAATCTTTAGATTAACTTTTGCCCCCTTTGAACAGGTTCTGCCATCATATTCCACCCCATTTGACAATTCCCAGCAGATAGTTTCCTCCAATGGTGACGAGTCAATCTCGCGATTCATGTATTCATATCATATAAGCATATATATTTTATTATGTAAAAATCATACTTAAATTATTTTATATTGTATAATTAAATAAATTACTCGTTAATATTATATAAATTTTGAGATATTTATGTAATACTCATATTATTTTTCAATATCATATCATTTTATATATATATATATTTTTTAATTATTTTTTATGTTAGTATTTAATATTGTCTCTTCTCTTTGTTGCCCTTGTTCCTCTATCCATTCTCAGTATTGAGGTAACTTCTCCAAAATTACTTTTCCCCTAAAAAACTTAAATTTTTAATTTTTAACAATAGATTGTCTCCACATTGGATATATATATATATATATATATGAAAATAAATTCACTTACACTTATATAAAACTAATTTAATTTACAGACTTCTAAAACTTTTTATACCATTCATATTAGCCAATTATTATATTTCATTTTCTATTCACGTAAATCATCCATGATGAATTTTAAGTAAATAACAAATGTTTAATTATTTGTTCAATATAAAAAACTTTTAATAGTTAAATATATATTGAAAACACCAAAATTCTCGATCGATATAATTATGATATCAGATTGATTTAAAGCTTTACATGCATAACGAATACAATTATATTGCATAAACAGTCGGTTTGTTAATATATTAATCGTTTAT
>JBBYHM010015073.1:0-11068 GCA_038381775.1 Adansonia rubrostipa
CATAACAAAAAGAATGGAGATTATTACAAGTATCCAAGTTTGACTCATTTCACAGATGAACATTAATTACAACAAAAATAGTGGAAAGAAAGGCTCTTCCTGTAAATCCAAAGCATCAATATCATCTATCCCAGTGTTGAGAACATGATTGTAATACCCATAATGAAAAGAATGGACATTATAATGAGCAACCTAGTTTGTCTTATTTCATGGATAAACATTAGTTATGATGAAAATAGAGGAAGAAAAATCTTTTCTTGCAAATCCAAAGCATCAATATTGTGTATCCCAATATGGAGAAGTTGATTGTAGCGCCTATAACAAAAAAAAATGCAGATTACTACGAGCATCCAAGTTTGACACATTTCACAGATGAACATTAATTATAAGGTAAAAGGCTAAAAGAAATGCTTTTCTTGCAAATCCAACATCCCAATATCGTGCATCCTAATGTGGAAAACATGATTGTAGTGCCCATAATGAAAAGAATGGGGATTATAATGAGCATCCAAGTTTGTCTCATTTCACAGATGAACATTAATTATAAGGAAAATGGTGGAAAGAAAAGCTTTTATTGTAATTCCAAAGCTTGAATATCATGCATCCCAAAAGGGAGAACATGATTGTTGTGTCCATAACAAAAAGACTGGAGATTATTATGAATATCCAAGTTTAACTCATTTCACAGATGAACATTAATTATAAGAAAAATGGTGGAAAGAAAAGCTTTTCTTGCAAATCTAAAGTATTAATATTGTGCATCCCAATAGGGAGAACATGATTGCAGTGCTCATAACAAAAAGAACGTAGATTGTTATAAGTATCCTAGTTTGATTTATTTCATGGATGAATATTGGTTATAAGAAAAGTGGTGGAAAGAAAAGCCCTTCTGGCAAATCCAAAGCATCAATATCATGTATCCCAATGTGGAGAACATGATTGTAGTGCCCATAATGAAAGGAGTGGACATTATCACAAGTATCGAAGTTTGTCTCATTTCACGGATGAACATTAATTATAAGGAAAATGGTGGAAAGAAAAGCTTTTCTTGCAAATCCAAAGCATCAATATCGTGTATCCCAATGTGGAGAACATGTTTGTTGTGCCCATAATGAAAAGAATGGTTATTATAATAAGTTTTGAAGTTTGTCTCATTTCAAGGATGAACATTAATTATAGGGAAAATGGTCGAAAGAAAAGCTTTTCTTACAAACCCAAAGCATCAATTTCGTGTATTCCAATGGGGAGAACTTAATTGTTGTGCCAATAATAAAAGAAATGGAGATTATTATAAATATCCAAGTTTGACTTCTTTCACGGATGAACATTAATTATGAGGAAAATGGTGGAAAAAAGAGCTTTTCCTTTCAAATCCAAAGCATCAATATCGTGTATCCTAATAGGGAGAACATGATTGTAGTGCTCATAACAAAAAGAATGTAGACTATTATGAGTATCCTAGTTCAACTAATTTCACGGATGCATATTAATTATAAGGAACATGGTGGAAAGAAAAGCTTTTCCTGCAAATCCAAAGCATCAATATCATGTATCCTAATATGGAGAACATGATTGTAGTGCCCATAAGGAAAAGAATGGAGATTATTACAAGTATCTAAGTTTGACTCATTTCATAGATAAATATTAATTATAAGGAAAATGGTGGAAAGAAAGGCTTTTTTGCAAATCCAAAGCATCAATATCATTTATCCCGGTATGGAGTGCATGATTGTGTGCCCATAATAAAAAGCGTGGACATTATAATGAGTATACTAGTTTGTCGCATTTCACAGATAAACATTAGTTATGAGGAAAATGGAGGAAAGAAAAGCTTTTCTTGCAAATCCAAAGCTTCAATATTGTGTATCCCAATATAGAGAACTTGATTGTAGTGCGTATAATAAAAAGAAGGTAGATTGTTACGAGTATCTAGGTTTGACACATTTCACGGATGGACATTAATTATAAGGTAAAAGGCCAAAAGAAAAGCTTTTCTTGCAAATCCAATGTACCAATATCGTGCATCCTAATATGGAGAACATGATTGTAGTGCCCATAATGAAAAGAATGGGGATTATAATGAGCATCCAGGTTTGCCTCATTTCACAGATGAACATTAATTATAAGGAAAATGGTGGAAAGAAAAGCTTTTATTGCAAATCTAAAGCTTGAATATCGTGTATCCCGAAGGGGAGAACATGACTGTAGTGTCCATAACAAAAAGTGTGGAGATTATTACGAATATCCAAGTTTGACACATTTCACAGATCAACATTAGTTAAGGAAAATGGTGGAAAGAAAAGCTTTTCTTGTGAATTCGAACCATCAATATTGTGTATCCCAATAGGGAGAACATGATTATATTGCTCATAATAAAAGGATTGCAGATTGTTATGAGTATCCTTGTTTAACTCATTTCGTGGATGAACATTGGTTATAAGGAAATTGGTGGAAAGAAAAGCTTTTATAGCAAATCCAAAGCATCAATATCATGTATCCGAATGTGGAAAACATGATTGTAGTGCCCATAACAAAGGAATGTAGATTACTACGAGTAGCCAAGTTTGGCTTATTTCACAGATAAATATTAATTATGGGTAAAATGGTGGAAAGAAAGGACTTTTGTGTAAATCCAAAAAATCAATATCATGTATCCCAATGTGGAGAACATGACTGTAGTGCCCATAACGAAAAGAGATTATCACAAGTATCCAAGTTTGTCTCATTTGACGGATAAACATTAATTATAAGGAAAATAGTGGAAAGAAAAGCTTTTCTTGCAAGTCCAAAGCATCAATATCGTGTATCCCAATATGGAGAACATGATTGTGGTGCTCATAACAAAAAGAATGTAGATTGTTATGAGTATCCTAGTTTGACTAATTTGACGGATGCACATTAATTTTAAGGAAAATGGTGGAAAGAAAAGATTTTCTTGCAAATCCAAAGCATCAATATCAAGTATCCCAATATGGGGAACATGATTGTAGTGCTCATAATAAAAACTATGTAGATTGTTATGAGTGTCCTAGTTTGACTAATTTGACAGATGAACATTAATTTTAAGGAAGACAGTGGAAAAAAAAAGCTTTTGTTGCAAATTCAAAGCATCAATATCGTGTATCCTAATGTGGAGAACATGATTGTAGTGCCCGTAATGAAAAGAATGGAGATTATTACAAGTATCCAAGTTTCACTCATTTCACAGATGAACATTAATTATAGGGAAAATGGTGGAAAGAAAGGCTTTTCTTGCAAATGCAAAGCATCAATATCATGTATCCCAATGTGGAGAACATGATTGTAGTGCCCATAATGAAAAGAACAGACATTATAATGAGTATCCTAGTTTGTCTCATTTCATGGATAAACATTAATTATGAGGAAAATGGAGAAAAGAAAAGCTTTTCTTGCAAATCCAAAGATCAATATCGTGTATCCCAATATGGAGAACTTGATCATAGTGCCTATAACAAAAAGAATCCAGATTATTACTAGTGTCCAAGTGTGACTCATTTCATGGATGAATATTAATTATGAGGTAAAAGGTGAAAAGAAAAGCTTTTCTTACAACTTCAAAGCACCAATATCGTGTATCCCAATGTGGAGAACATGATTGTACTACCCATAATGAAAAGATGGGGATTATAATGAGTATCCAATCTTGTCTCATTTCACAGATGAACATTAATTATAAGGAAAATGGTGGAAAGAAAAGCTTTTCTTGCGAATCCAAAGCATCAATATTGTGTATCCCAAAGAGGAGAACATGATTGTAGTGTCCATAACAAAAAGAGTGGAGATTATTATGAATATTGAAGTTTAACTCATTTCACAGATGAACATTAATTATAAGGAAAATGGTGGAAAGAAAAGCTTTTCTTGCAAATCCAAAACATCAATATTGTGCATCCCAATAGGGAGAACATGATTGTAGTGCTCATAATAAAGGGAAAGTAGATTGTTATGAGTATCCTAGTTTGACTCATTTCATGGATGAATATTGGTTATAGGAAAATGGTGGCAAGAAAAGCTTTTCTGGCAAATCCAAAGCATCAATATCATGTATCCCAATGTGGAGAACATGATTGTAGTGCCCATAATAAAAGGAATGTAGATTATTACGAGTACCCAAGTTTGACTCATTTCACGAATAAACATTAATAATGAGTAAAATAATGGAAAGAAAGATTTTTTTGCAAATCCAAAGCATCAATATCATGTATCTCAATGTGGAGAACTTGATTGTAATGCCCAAATGAAAAAAGTGGAGACTATCACGAGCATCCAAGTTGTCTCATTTCACGGATGAACGTTGATTATATGGAAAATGCTAGAAAAAAAAGCTTTTTTTTGCAAATCCAAAGCATCAATATCATGTATCCCAATGTGGAAAACATGATTGTAGTGCCCATAATGAAAAGAATGGATATTATAATAAGTATCCAAGTTTGTCGCATTTCAAGGATGAACATTAATTATAGGGAAAGTGGTGGAAAAAAGCTTTTCCTGCAAATCTAAAGCATATATATCGTGTATCCCAATGCATAGAACATGATTGTATTCCCTACAACAAAAAGAATGGAGATCAGTAAGGGTATATAGGTTTGACTCATTTCACATATGAACATTAATTATAAGAAAAATAGTGGAAAGAAAAGGTTTTGTTGCAAATCCAAAGCCTCAATATCCTGCATCCCAATGTGGAGAACAATCTTATCATTCCCATGATGAAAAGAATGGAGACTATAATGAGCATCTAAATTTGTCTCATTTCATGGGTGAACATTAATTATAAAGAAAATAGTGAAAAAAAAGTTTTTCTTGCAAACCCAAATCATCAATATTGTGTATCCTAATGTGGAGAACATAATTGCAGTGCCCATAATGAAAAGAATGGAGATTATTATGGGTATCCAAGTTTGACTATTTTCATAGATGAACATTAATTATAAGTAAAATGGTGGAAAAAAAAAGCTTTTCTTGCAAACCCACAGCATCAATATCGTGTATCCAAAAGCGTTGAACATGATTGTAGTCGCCATAACAAGAAGAATGGAGATCATTATGGGTATCCACTCTAACTTATTGCAAGGATGAACATTAATTATAAGGAAAATGGTGAAAGAAAAGCTTTTTTTGCAAATCCAAAGCAATAATATCTTGTATCCCAATGTGGAGAACATGATTGTAGTGCCCATAACAAAAAGAAGGGAGATTATTACGACTTTCCAAGTTTGACTCATTTCACAGATGAACATTAATTATAAGAAAAATGGTGTCAAGAAAGGTTTTTCTTGCAAATCCAAAGCATCAATATTGTATAACCCAGCAGGGAGACTTGATTGTTATGTCCATAACAAAAACAATGGAGATTATTATGAATATCCAAGTTTGACTCATTTAATAGATGAACATTAATTATAAGGAAAATGGTGGAAAGAAAAGCTTTTCTCGCAAATCCAAAGCATCAATATTGTGTATCCTAATGCGAAGAACATGATTGTAGTCCCCATAACAAAAAAAAAGGGTCATTCTTACCGGTATCCAAGTTTAACTCATTTCACGGAAGGACATTAATTACAAGGAAAATGATGGAAAGAAAAGATTTTGTTGCAAATCCAAAGCATCAATATCGTGCATCCCAATGTGGAGAACATGATTGTAGTGCCAAAAATGAAAAGAATGGAGATGATAATGAGTATCTAAGTTTGACTTATTTCACGGATGAACATTAATTATAAGGAAAATGGTGGAAAGAAAAGCTTTTTTTGCAAATCCAAAGCATCAATATTGTGTATCCCGATGGTAAGAACATGATTGTAGTGCTCATAACAAATGGGATGTAGATTGTTATGAGTATCCTAGTTTGATTCATTTCATAGATCAACATTAGTTACAAGGAAAATGGTGGAAAGAAAAGCTTTTCTTGCAAATCCAAAGTATCAATATAGTGTATCCCAATATGGAGAGCACGATTGTAGTTCCCATAACAAAAGGAATGTATATTATTATGAGTACCCAAGTCTGACTTATTTCACGAATAAACATTAATTATAGGTAAAATGGTGGAATGAAAAGCTTTTCTTGCAAATCCAAAGCATCAATATCATGTGCTCAAATTTGGATAACATGATTGTGTACCCATAATGAAAAGAATGCAGATTATAATGAGTGTCCAAGTTTCTCTCATTTCATGGATGAACTTTAATTATAAGGAAAATGGTGAAAAGAAAAGCTTTTTTTTGCAAATCCAAAGCATCAATATCATGTAATTGAATGTGAAGAACATGGTTGCAGTGCCTATAACGAGAAGAATGGGGATTATTAAGAGTATTCAAGTTTGACTCTTTTCACAGAGTTCATTAATTATAAGTAAAATGGTGGAAATAAAAGCTTTTCTTGTAGATCCAAAGCATTAATATTGTGTATCCTAATGCAGAAAACATGATTGCAGTCCGCATAACAAAAATAATAGAGATTATTAAGGGCATCCAAGCCTGACTTATTTCACGGATGAACATTAATTATAAGGAAAATGGTGGAAAGAAAAGCTTTTCTTGCAAATTCGAAGCATCAAGATCGTGTATCCCAATGTGGAGAACATGATTGCAGTTCCTATAACAAAAAGAATGTATATTATTATGAAAGAAAAGCTTTTCTTGCAAATCCAAAGCATCAATATCATGTATCCCAATGCAAAGAACATAACTGTAGTTCCATAACAAAAGAATGTATATTATTACGAGTGCCTAAGTTAGACTCATTTCACGGATAAACATTAATTATTGGTAAAATGGTGGAAGGAAAAGCTTTTCTTGCAACTCCATAGCATCAATATCGTGCATCCAAATATGGATAACATGATTGTGTACCCATAACGAAAAGAATGGAGATTATAATGGGCATCCAAGTTTCTCTCATTTCATGGATGAACATTAATTATAAGGAAAATGGTGGAAAGAAAAGCTTTTCTTGCAAATCCAAAGCATTAATACCGCGTATCCCAATGGGAAGAACATGGTTACAGTGCCTATAATGAAAAAAATGAGGATTATTAAGAGTATCCAAGTTTGACTCATTTCACGAATTAACATTAATTATAAGTTAAATGGTAGAACGAAAAGCTTTTCTTGCAAATCCAAAGCATCAGTATCATGTATCCTAATACAGAGAACATGGTTGTAGTCCCTCTAACAAAAAGAATGGAGATTATTATGGCTATCCAAGTTTGACTTATTTCACAGATGAACATTAATTACAAGGAAACTGGTGGAAAGAAAAGATTTTGCTGTAAATCTAAAGCATCAATATCATGCATCCCAATATGGAGAACATGATTGTAGTGCTCGTAACCAAAGGAATGGCAATTATTACGGGTATGCAAGTTTGACTATTTTCGCAGATGAACATTAATTATAAGTAAAATGGTGGAAAGAAAAGCTTTTCTTGCAAATCCACAGCATCAATACGGTGTATCCAAAAGCATAGAACATCATTGTAATCCCCATAACAAGAAGAATGAAGATTGTTATGGGTATCCACTTTGACTTATTGCAAAGGTGAACATTAATTATAAGGAAAATGGTGGAAAGAAAAGCTTTTCTTGCAAATCCAAAGCAACACTATCATGTATCCCAATGTGGAGAACATCATTATCGTGCCCAAAATGAAAAGAAGGGAGATTATTACAACTTTGCAAGTTTGATTCATTTCATAGATGAACATTAATTATAAGAAAAATGGTGTAAAGAAAGATTTTTCTTGCAAATCTAGAGCATCAATATTGTATAACCCAACGGGGAGAACTTGATTGTTGTGTCCATAACAAAAGCAATAGAGATTATTACAAATATCCAAGTTTGACTCATTTAACGAATGAACTTTAATTATAAGGAAAATGGTGGAAAGAAAGGTTTTTCTCGCAAATTGAAAGCATCAATATCATGTATCCCAATGCAAAGAACATGATTGTTGCCCCCATAACAAAATGAAGGAACACTATTATCGGTATCCTAGTTTGACTTATTTCATGGATGAACACTATTATAAGGAAAATGGTGGAAAGAAATGATTTTGTTGCAAATCCAAAGCATTAATATCGTGCATCCCAATATGGAGAACATGATTGTGGTGCCAAAAATGAAAAGAATGGAGATGATAATGAGTATCTAAGTTTAATTTATTTCACGGATGAACATTAATTATGAGGAAAATAGTCAAAAGAATAGCTTTTCTTGCCAATCCAAAACATCAATATCGTGCATCCCAATACGGAGAACATGATTGTAGTCCCCATACAAAAAAATAAAGATTATTATGGTATCAAAGTTTGACTTATTTCACATATGAACGTTAATTATAAGGACAATGCAAATCCAAAGAATCAATATTATGTATCACAATGAGGAGAACATGGTTGTAGTACCTATAACAAAGAGAATGTAGATTATTATAAGTATCCTAGTTTGACTTATTCCACAGATGAACATTAGGTATTCAGAAAATGGTGGAAAGAAGAGCTTTTCTTGTAAATCCAAAGCGTCAATATCCTGTATCCCAAAGCGGAGAACATGATTGTAGTTCCCATAACAAAAGGAATGTATATTATTACGAGTACCCAAGTCTGACTCATTTCATGGATAAACATTAATCATAGCTAAAATAATGAAAAGAAAAGCTTTTCTTGCAAATCCAAAGCATTAATATCGTGTATCCAAATGTGGATAACATGATTGTGTACCCATAACGAAAAGAATAGAGATTATAATAAGTATCCAAGTTTCTCTTATTTCATGGATAAACATTAATTATAAGGAAAATGGTGGAAAGAAAGACTTTTCTTGTAAATCCAAAGCACCAATATTGTGTAACCTAATATGAAGGACATGGTTGCTGTGCCTATAACGAAAAGAATGGGGATTATTAAGAGTATCCAAGTTTGACTCTTCTCATGGATGAACATTAATTACAAGTAAAATGGTGGAAAGAAAAGCTTTTCTTGCAAATCCAAAGCATCAATATTGTGTATCCCAATGCGGAAAACATGATTGTAGTCCCATAACAAAAATAATGGAGCTTATTAAAGGTATACAAGCTTGACTTATTTCACGGATGAACATTAATTATAAGGAAAATGGTGTAAAGAAAATATTTTATTACAAATCCAAAGCATCAATGTTGTGCATGCCAATGTAGAGAACATGATTGTCGTGCCCATAACGAAAAGAGTGGACATTATGATGAGTATCTAAGTTTGTCTTATTTCATGGATGAACATTAATTATAAGGAAAATGGTGAAAAAAAAAGCTTTTCTTGCAAATCCAATGCATCAATATCCTATATCCCAATGGGGAGAACATGATTCTAGTGCCCATAACAAAAAGAATAGAGATTATTATGAGTATCAAAGTTTGACCTATTTCACGGATTAACATTATTTATAAGGAAAATGGGAAAAAGAAAAGCTTTTCTTGCAAATTCAAAGCATCAATATCATGTATCCTAATATGGAGAACATGCTTGTAGTGCCCATGATGAAAAGAATGTAGATTATTACAAGTATCCAAGTTTGTTTCATTTCACAGATGAACATTACTTATGAGAAAAATGGTGGAAAGAACAACATTTCTTACAAATCCAAAGCATCAATATCATGTATCCCAATGTGAAGAACATTATTATAGTGCCCAAACTGAAAAAAATGGAGATTATAAAGAGTATCCAAGTTTGTCTCATTTCAAGGATGAACATTAATTATAAGGAAAATGGTGGAAAGAAAAGCTTTTCTCGCAAATCCAAAGCATTAATAACCTATATCCCAATGGGGAGATCATGATTGTAGTGCCTATAACAAAAAGAATGGAGATTATTACGAGTATCCAAGTTTGACTCATTTCACGGATGAACATTAATTTGAAGGAAAATGGTGGAAAGAAAAGCTTTTCTTGCAAATCCAAAGCATCAATATCATGTATCCCAACATGGAGAACATTATTATTATGCCCATACTGAAAAGAATGGAGATTATAATGAGTATTGAAGTTTGTCTCATTTTAAGGATGAACATTAATTATAAGGAAAAGGGTGGAAAGAAAAGCTTTTCTTGCAAATCCAAAGCATCAATATTATGTATTCAACTGTGGAGTACTTGATTGTAGTACCTGTAAGGAAAATAATGGAGATTATAATGAATATCAAAGTTTCTCTCATTTCATGGATGAACATTAATTATAAGGAAAATGGTAAAAAAAAAGCCTTTCTTGCAAATCTAAAGCATCAATATTGTGCATCACTATATGGAGAACATGATTCTAGTGCCCATAATGAAAAGAATAGGGATTAGTACAAGTATCCAAGCTTGACTCATTTCATAGATAAACATAAATTATAAGGATAATGGGGGAAAAAAGTTTTTCTTGCAAATCCAAAGCATTAATATTGTGTATCCTAATGTGGAGAACATGATTGTAGTCCCATAATGAAAAGAATGAAGATTATTATGACTTTCCAAGTTTGACTCATTTCACAGATGAACATTAATTATAAGGAAATGGTGGAAAGAAAAGCTTTTCCTGCAAATCCAAAGCATCAATATTGTGTATCCTAATAGGGAGAACATGATTGTAGTGCCCATAACAAAAAGAGTGCAGATTGTTATGAGTATCCTAGTTTGACTCATTTCATTGATGAACATTAGTTATAAGGAAAATGGTGGAAAAATATCTTTCCTTGCAAACCCAAAGCATCAATATCATGTACCCCAATGTGGAGAACATGATTGTAGTGCCCGTAACAAAATAGATGTAGATTATTACGAGTACCTAAATCTGACTCATTTCACAGATAAACATTAATTATAGGTAAAACAGTGGAGAGAAAAGCTTTTCTTGCAAATACAAAGCATCAATATTGTGTATCCAAATTTGGAGAACATAATTGCGTACCCATAACAAAAGGAATAGATATTATAATGAGTATCTAAGTTTCTCTCATTTCATGGATGAACATTAATTATAAGGAAAATGGTGGAAAAAAAAGCTTTTCTTGCAAATCCAAAGCATCAAT
>JBBYHM010015094.1:0-11066 GCA_038381775.1 Adansonia rubrostipa
TAATGTGATTATTAATTACTAAATATTTAATTTAATAAACTTTACTTTAAACGTTACTATTAATAATATTCATCCAAACTCTCTTTTTCGTTTTACAATGATTGTCCGTGATTTTTTTTTTTTCATTTAAGAAGGAACTTTTTCCAACAATAAATTGTACTTTAAACATTATTTTACAATAACTATCTTCATTGAGCTATTTAAACATTATTATATAGTTAATATATATTTGTCCTATTGAATTAGATTAATTAGAATAATTTCTAATTATTATTGAATTATACTATTTGAAGGAGTTTCAATTGCACTTTATTATATAGATGTCATTGCTATATAAGTTATTCATGCAATTCAACTATTAATACTCTATGTGCTCATTCTTCTAATATCCATCATCTTTATCGTCCTCGATGAGTACTCCTACTTTCAAATGTAACCCGAATATCAAACTCAACCAGCTATAACACCTATCACCACTATAGTTTCCTCTTTCCATGCCCTACTGCTCCCTAATTTCTCTATCCAGCCTTAAATAAAGACCAAAATTTGCTCCCTGGAAATGAAAATTTTATAACAGTGCAAATGTACGTACAAATGTGAACTTATTTCTATGTAATTTGGGTCATTTCTTCTTGCAAATGTAGTTAGTTTAGACTTTAGAGGAGAAGCTAAAAATCATGCAAAATTCAAGCTAATATTTGCAAAAGGGCAATCTTCCTTTTACATCTAACATATCAAATACATCATGCAAACACTTTTTCTTTTTTTATAATACATGTCAGTAGGCTAGCACTTTTTTTTATATATTTTGCTTTAGTATCTGTCCTTGCATTTGCATTCCATGTAAATCAAATGTTTGTTTCACAAAGATATGGGTGGGAATTTTTGTATGAAGAGAAAGAGCTTCTTAATTTGTAATTTTTTTTTGGTTTCATTCATAGCAATTCTCATAGAAATTATGCTATCTTATTATATGAAATTTTTGATAGTGTAAACCTGGTAAGCCAATCGCTGTAGCTTTTAAGGCATTAGCAAATACTGATTTCATGTAAACAAACATAATATTTTATTAGTGTTAAAGAGGTCTTTCATTGTCCACAAGAATCTATTTAATAATTGTTATAAATATTTTATGTAGATAAAGCCTATGAAACATATTGGCCTTGCAAAGGAATTGTATAGAGCTATAGTTGTGAGGTTCATATGCATCAATGCCGTGTTTCTAATACTATTCTTGGTCATCCTATTATCAAGACAGGGCATTGACAACACACAAAGACCGGTACATGTTGAGCCTCTATGCATATGTTGTATGCAACCGATCTTATAAGTTGAAGTTTAGAGATACTTAAGGATAACATATGGGTGCTTGTTATGGTAATGAGTTCACTGATCCTGACCAGTTATAAGAGTTTTATTTAGTATTTTACTCAAGTGTCTATAAAAATACCTTCATATGTCAGTATTTTAAGTATAATCCTTTGACTTGTTATATCAGATCATCTTATTTGAGGAGTGTCATGCTTTGATTCATCACTAACGGGCCCATAATAGATGGAAGCTTATGAAAGGGTGGTTTTGGGTATGTCATGAATCATATGGTAGGTGGATGAGTGGTCCAGAGATAATTCATCACCTTAAGTGATATAAAGGGACATATCTCACATGTGCTTGGTCCATGTTAACTCAAAGTCTTCAGCTAAAGCAATATTAATTTTGGAGTTAATACATAAGAGTTACATACTAGTATGGAAAGGGTTAAGAGTAGACACTAAACAATACTCTTTACTATTTCCAAGCTGTATGATGAAAGAATAATTATTACTCTAAGATACTATACATTGAAGGGCTTATTAAAATCATATTGACACTCCCTGCATGTTGGATGGCCATGATGCATTGCCAGATGTCAATTCTGGCCTACAAATATAAATATTCTTAATTGAGTAATTTATATTTATTACTAATATGATGTGCCCTAATAAGTCATAGACATATGGGTGATTAATAGAAATTAAAATGAGATTAGGCTTAGATACCAAGTACAAGTAAAAATTACTTAGTCAGTTCAATAAATAAATAAATACAAAAAAAGTTACTCAGGCCCAATTTGTACTAGTCCAAGTGGGTCAAGTATTTAACTGTTAACTAAACAAAAGTTGGAAATAGTTAACTCTATGTATTTAAACCATGTTTGCCATCCCAAACCTTAACAATTCTTGGAATTACGCCACCTTTTTCTCACCAAAGCCTTTTTGCGGTAGCCTTATGAATCCTTTAGGCTTTTGCATTTTGGCTATTTTCCATGAAGAAAATATGTTTTCTTCATCTGTTTTGATTGAGAATCAAAAGGAGATAAAGGTAAAAGGTTTTTGAAACCTAAGCTAGTAGCACAACTTCTGGCAAAAAAAGTTTCTACTTTTTTAGAGGTTTTTCGAATCACCTATATGGATAACCGTTATGGGTTAGATACTTGGATAGCTTTAGTTTACAACAACAGGCTCGGTTTACAAGTTCTTGAGGTCATAAAGTTGCTAAAAGATATCTCAAGATTGAGTTATGTTAAATCTTGATTTGTTCTTTAAGTTTCTTGATTTTATAGATTGGTAAAAAACCATGCAGGATGATCCATTTTAAGGAGTCTTAGTGTTGTTTATCTTTATGTTATTTATCTTTATGTTTTTGCTACTCCTTTCTTTAATATGATTAAAGATTTTTGAAATATGTTCTAACATGAACCCAAGGCTTCCTAAAATTTTAGCATGCTATCACTTTATATGTATGTATATTTTAAGGATGACTTATTTAAAAGTAAAATCATAATTTTTAAGCAAATACAAACAAAGGTTGTAAAGTCATCATTTTCTATTGTGACCAAGGGTCAAAAGTGAAATTTTTAAAGATTATGGTGAATAAAATGAAGAAAAATTTTGGACCATGTTGTATATTATCAATCAGATAATGAATAAAATAAGTATTGTTTACAGAATAATACTTTTGCACCCATTGTTCTTAAAGGTATAATCAAGTCAGAATTGACTAGAAATACAAAAATTCTTATTATATATAACAAAATTTATTCTTTGGATGAATAAACTGAAGAATAAATTGTGCTTACAGGTGCACATAATGAAGTAGAACCAAAGTTTTAAAAAAGGGACTTTTTTTGTTGGTTGGAGGAGACATTACATCAATTATTTTATTTATTTTAAAATAATAACTAAATAGAGTTTGACTAGTTTTTTATGCTCTAAAACAATTATTTTCAAAAATTATTAAAATATATGAACCATACTTATGTATATATGCATGCAGGAGACCTAATGGAAATGTTTTCCATGTATATTTAAATAAAATACACGCATGAATTTACTAAATAGTGAATAAAAATAAACTAAATTAATTGAAAATAATTAATTTTTAGCAAAATAATTTAGTATTATCAAGTAAAATAGCAAATGTACAATTTAATAATAAAAAATCAACGACCCGAAGCTCAACATTCTTCATATGTAAAACGAAATTAAAAAAAAGAAGAAGAAAATTTAGATAAATTTGAATAATGAATAAAAATTAAGGTGAGGTCTAGATATATTAAGCTACTTAAGAGTTAGGATGATGGATCAAATTTATCATTGATTAAAAACTACAATTTTACTATTGTACTTCTTAATTTAGTTAAACGTAAGCTAGAATTAGTGCTCTATTATATTGTTTTTCCTCTTTGAATATTCTTTTACATTTACCTTTTATAAGGCAAATGAAGTCATATTATTAGAATATATTAAACAATATTATATTTTAAATATGTTATAGAATTAAAATATATTATTTGTTGATATAAATATTTTTAGGATTAGCTCAAGCCTAAAAATCATATTAGATTCTTGAATTAAGTCGATTGTCCTGTGAGTTTAAGGAGGCTTGAGCTATAAATATTTTTACCTTGAACCATTTTTAATCAAATCATTTGAATTGTTTTCTAACCATTTTTAATCGAATCAAATCTTCATTTGAAATGTTTATTTAACCATTTTTAATCAAATTAAATCTTCATTTAAATTGTTTTTAATTTCAATGGTTAATTTTATTCGTTTAAAGACATTATTTTTTGTTGTAATGATATTTTCCTTTAAAAGTTTATCGTTAAAACCTCGAGTTATTTTGGATTTCTTAATTTCTTCTTTTCTTGGTTTGAGAGAAATTGTTATTCTCTTCCAATGATGAATTTAGTTTAAAAATTGCAAACATGTAACGATGACTAAATGAATAATTAATTTAGACATTATCTTTAAAATTATAAAATTATGATCAAATTTTATAAAATACTTCATAACATTATCACATAATTAATTTTTGAACAAACATACTAACTAAACAATATCTAATAAATAAAAATATCTTTATTTCCAATTTTTTTGACAAAAAATTTTATTTCCAAATATAAAAAAGTTGATATCTCATCGCGGGAGCATATTCCTTGTTAGAATAAATAAGGGTAAATAGGTCTTTTAAAGTTATTAATTTTTTTTAATTCTAATGCAAATTAAAATTTAAAATTAAGTAATTATTCCTAATTTAAAATTTAAAATTTATTGCTTTTAAATTGTATTAAGAATGTTTTCAACTTTGTAATAGCTTTTAATTTTTCCTTTTCATGTAACGTTTTATTTTTCTTTTATTTTTTTTCCTTTAATTGAAATTTATTGTGTTAAAATTGTATTAAGTATGCTTGCAATTGTGTAATAAGTAATACTTTTCAAAAGTGTTGGCAAGAGCATGCCATCATCTTTCCCTCCTCTCTTTTATTACTTTTTTGTTGTAGATGGCAATTCATAAAAAAGATCATGGGGAGTATTGGATTTAGGAAAAAGGGTTTTAAATCAAATCAAAACTCTTTTTGTAGAACAAAATTTGGGTGCAACGATCATATCTCGATGTTTATCAAAGGCTTATCTGTATAGAAATTGTGTGATGTTCCATCCTAAGCTGTATAAAGAACATATGCGATAATTATAATTATCCAAGCCAGATTGTACACGAATGAGCACAAATCAAAATGTAATATTAATTGATAAAACTAGTCCGAATTAAAATGATAAATTTTGGGGTCCAACTAATTGATTCAGATTGATAAAAAAAAATAGAGATATATAATTAGCATATCACTGATATCGAAGGCTTTATCCAATCACATTGGATCCAACGTCCAAAAGAACCAAGGGCTTTGTGTTTTCTGCCTTGCCAAAGAGCTTTTAAGTGAACTACTGAACGTCCAATAATTTGTATTGTTACCGAATCAATGCCAGAACTCATTTAAACCGTTCAAAGCATAAAATCATAGAATTTAATATTAAATAGGGCAATTTATTATTAGAAGATCTTATTTTGGACTCATTTAAAGTTTTCTTTGGTAGCACTTATCGATATTTGACTACTTATATTCAAAATTATTTATGATTAAATTGGTTTTAATTGAAAGTTAATTCTTTTGTAACAATTATCGAATTAATTGTCCTTTAAAAGTTTCAACTTTAGCATAAATATTACTGCATCCAATTTTAGGATAAATATTAACAACAGCGATATCAATCAGTGCAGTGCATTGAAAGAATTAATCTTTTGTAATATTTAATTGTATTAATAAGAGGTAAAGGAATTCAACATTAGTAGTATACTTAAATTTGGAAGCAAGATCATGATTGTCCATTTCTACATCTGAAAAACAATTTTTTGCTAAATTTTATTTAAGCAAATTTCTAATTTGGTAGCATTCTATTTCGAGCTGGGCCCTAGAGTAAATAGGATCATTTAGACAATTTTAAAAAGAGTTAATCAGTAAGATGTCATTACTTTCTCTTTTATTATTGTCTTAATTTAATTAATTATATTTTAAATGATTTTTGTTATCTATTAAATTGTTTTTATTTGAGTTAGAATTAATTATTTTTAAATATTTTGGAACTTACACTTTCTGATTTTTTTTTTAATTTTCATAGAAATTATAATGTTATGTGTATTTCTTTAATTTTTTGAGTGATAATTTCAATTCATTTTTTGATTAAAAGTAGAAGATGTTCACAAATCAAAAGCATACGAAAACGATCTTGCTAGAATTGAAAGTAGTCATCAATTAATTAATTCTTTGCAAATAAAGGACATGATTATTAATTAAGCTGATATGATTAATTCTTTGCAAGTCAGTACCAAAGTCCTAACAACATGAAATCAAATTTTTTTCATAGCTTAACTTTCAGAATTATCATGATTCTAAACGCTTTTACGATGCAAGTACTAGGTTTAGCTATGTTTGAATCATTTCTCATCAAGATAAAATAGTAAGTATAGTAAAAACATTATATAATCAAACAAGTTATTATCTTTCTCGTTATAACTTGTTAAGGAAATTAATGACATAAAATTGTAACTCTAAAAATTAAAAAAAAAAACAATTAATTTAGCACAATAATAACAATTTAATAAAAAATATACGTATGAATATCAAAACAAAAATGATACACTAATTGATATGCTAACCTTACTAATTACTTTGATTTAATTTATTACACACTTGCCTCTAGGTTCATGATCTAATTAATTAAGCTAATTTTTCTCTCTCTTTTTTTTTTTCCCTTTTTCTTTGGCTTGTTACCGAGCTAATTCTGATTCTGACAATATGGGGAGTTTTATTTGAATATTATAATTTTTTGGGGAAAATAAGATTTTATGGTCATGGAGATTTTCTTTTGACATAACATTGTAATGGAAATTTTTATTTATATTTAAGGAAATGAAACCTTCAGTATTACATTTAAGGACCTTGTAACCGCTTAAATTCCCTTAAAATAAAATATCTCAATTCCCTTAAAACCTCGTACTATACCAATTCCCTATTAATTATTATTTAAAAAATAATACAAATTTTAAAAAATTCATATTAAATCCCCAGTTACTGTTGAAAAATTAAAAATATTTTACAACTAAATCTTGAACTAGCATTTAGAAATAATAAAAGATTAAAAACATTTTATATAAAATCTGAAATTACAATTTAAAAAATAATAAAAAATTAAAAAATTATATTAAAACTATAATTTAAAAGTAATAAAAAGTTAAAAACTTATTTTTTTTTATTTTTGTTATTTGATTTTATTTAGTGTTTGGTAATTTAGATGGCCGCCCATTTTACTAGAGGTGTAGCCATCCTATACGTGGGTCATGCTGTCTGCACAGTTTGATAGATTTGTTTTATTTAAATCAGATTATAAATATAATTTTTGTTAATTTTTATTGTATTGGGTTGATTTTAATTATTATTTAATAATTAAAAATTAATTTTTATTGAAATTTAATTATAAATATTTATAAATATTAATATGAAATATTTTTAATTTTTTGTTATTTTTTAATAATGAATTCGAACTTTTGAGCCGAGATTTGAGTTTGAGCAAAAAATTTAAAAATTTTCTTATCGTGACTGAATCTAACCCATGGATACCTCTAGATAGCGATCATTTGAATTATTTTTTAAATTTATTTATGAAATTTGATTCAAGTTAGGTCTAAGTTGATTCGTAAATCTATTTATTCTTCAAAAATAATTAAATAATTTCTTTTTATATTAAAATTTATCTATTTTTATAATTAAATTTAAATATATATTTTTTGATTGAACAATAATTTGAATCAATCTAAATCAAGTTGACTTAAATAAAATATAATATCTAAACTTGATCTAATATTAACATTCAAGCTGTCCAATCCTTGATGAAATCTAATTCTGATATCTTGGATAAATCAGCGAGCTCCTATCGAGGACACCAAATTCTTCGATTCCTACCATTTCAGCTTTAACAATTGAGACTAAATTAAGGAAAACAAAAATAGAAACGGTTAGCATAGTTTTGTTACTTTTGTAGCTGTAGGAAAAACATGAATCATATTAGACCTGTTCAAGGTATAAGAAATCTCCATCTGAGATAAGAAAAGGGTTAAATTAGCTATGCTCAAAGACTGGATAACTCTTTTGGTTTGATTGGAGTGAGACTTAGGTTTTCTTCTTCTTGATCCGCATTAGTTCAACTCGGATCACTGTCTATTAATTAAAATAATATATTTTTACTTCAATTTAATTATAAAAATATATAAATATTAATTAAACATAGTTTTTAATATTTTATTATATTTTGAATAATAACTCGAGCCTGGCTGAGCCAAATTCGGGTTTAAACTTAAATTTTAAAATTTTTAAATCAAAATCTAACTCGACTTATGAGCAAGTCTAACTACAATATTAAACTCTTATATTCTTGAAGACAGTTTTTAAAGTTGTGTCAAAGTTTTTTAGAGAAAAATCAGAAGAATAATTGTCAAATATATTAATTTCTTGGGTCTCTTTTTTTATTCATTTTCTTTTTAATTTTCCTACAAACCAAAACAGTCTAATTTATCACGAATGCCAATTCAACATCAAATTGGTGTTACAACATGTTGAAATATTGTGAACACAGCAACCTTTAACCGGGGCTATAATAATTATATCAAAGATTGAAATTTCGAGTTCATTGTTTTAATTATGACTCAAATGCAATAATTATAACTCAAAAAGTTTGAGGTGATATAGAATTTGCTTCGTAGTCAATGAAATAGCATGTCAATAGTTTACTACAAACAAATTGTCATATATTAACGGTCACCAAAAATCTATCGCTATATGCCCAACAACCTTATATTTTTTATTTTTGTTTTATATAATATGTAATATATATTATATATTATATAGGAATTATGCAATATATTTTTATATCATTTATATATAATACATATTATTTTTTATTTTCAAAAAACAATTTGAGATTTAATATTAAATAATTTTTTATTTTTATTATTTACAACTAGTTCTTTGAAATTTAATATAAAATATTTTTTATTTTCATTATTTTTAATATAATAATTCAAGATTTAATATAAAATATTTTTAATCTTTTACTGTTTTTAAATAGTATTTTTAATAGATATAATTTATGTATATATATTAGGTTGGGGGTCGATTTTCCTTTTAAGGAATCAACTCTCTCACTTTTGACACAAACACTAAAGGCCAAAAGAAAGAAGGTTTGAATAAAAGATAAAAAAAATAATTACAATCCTTTTATTAATAATTATAATAATTATTATTTTTAAATTTTTTTTAATTTCACCGGTTTTAATAATTTATGATCCATTTTACCTTTCTAGAATTTACCCTTGATTTTACAACTTTTTTAATCAAATGGATCCCTTATGTGCATTTCTGTTTTTTGCAGGTAAGGGTAGAAGGCAATGGCATGTGATGTGGGCCCCTTTGCATTAGAGGAAGTCGATTTTATCGACTGTCACAGTCCACATAAAATTTTGCACCAAACCTCTTTTAATTATATATTTAATTTTTTTGACATTTTTTTGTCTAAATCATTTAATATTCTATCGTTTACTTATACGTAGTAAAATAATATTTATAATAATAAAATATTAAAAATATTTTTACTTTTATTATTTTAAATAATTTAATAAAAATATTTTTATTTTTTATTATTTTTTAAATGGTAATTTAGGATTTAATACTTAACATATTTTTATTTTTATTATATAATATATATTTATATGATATATATTATGTAATTTATAAATAATATATATTACTTTTATTTTTTAAAAAAATAATTTGGCACTTAATATAAATATTTTTTATTTTTATTATTTTTTAAATAGTATTTTAAAATATATAATTTATATATAATATAATATGTATATAATATATAACACATATTATTATATATAACATATAAATATATTTTAATATATAAATATAAAAAATTTATATTATATATAATATAAAAGGGGGTAATTTTGGATTTAATATAAAATATTTTTATTTTTATTACATAATATATTTTATTTTTAATAGATAAATTATTTAATTTTTATTATTTTTAATAATAATTTAAAATTTAATATAAAATATATTTTTATTTTTTATTTTTAAATAATAACTTAAAATTTAATTAAAAATATTTTTAATATTTTATTATTTTTTAATATTATTTTTAATATATATAATTAATATATACCGGCTCTCTTTTAAAGGAGATTTAGTGTAGAGAAGGGAGACACTAGAGAAGAGCATAGGTAAAATGTAATTACAGTTTTATTTATTAATAATTTTAATAATTATTATTTTCTTTTTAGGTATTATGTTTCTTGGCACCTACTCTTTTAGTAATTATTTTTGTCATTTCACTTTTTTGACATTCTCTCAAAACTAAATCCAATTCATAAATACCAATCAATCCCTGGCAGAACGGGCCGATCAAAGAAGCATGGATTTACATTTGCAGACAGGAAGAGGACAATAAAGAAAGATTAAAGAGAGATATTGAATTCCCCGCTTTGAAAGGAATTGGTAGAGAATGATTGGGGGTATCCAATCAACTGAAACCGGCTTCGATCTTTTCTTCTTAAGAAAAGGATGTCGGATGAATAAGAAGATACAGGGACAGGGACAGGCAAATCGAGAGCTTTAATTTATTACAAGCTAGGATATTCCCATACTACGTAGACTACCTATATATGTATATATATATATATATATATATATATATCAGTCAATCTAATATTAAGTAAAGCATATATACATATATATAAATAAAGTAAAAATGTAAAAAGTTATTATCTGTACACGAGGGTCAGTTCTTATACGTAGGAATCAATTTCAACTCAAATAAAAAATGCATAAAAAGTAAAAGAGTGTTAGTTTTCTATTTTTTATTTTTATTATTTATAACTACTTTTTTAAAATTTAATATAAAATATTTTTATTTTTATTAATTTTAATATAGTAATTTGAGATTTAATATAAAATACTTTTAATCTTTTATTATTTTTAAATAGTATTTTTAATATATATAATTTATATATAAATACATATTAGGTTGGGGGTCGGTTTTTTTTAAGGAATCGACTCTCCCACTTTAGACACAAACAATAAAGGCCAAAAGAAAAAAAATATGAATAAAAGATAAAAAAAT
>JBBYHM010015116.1:0-11064 GCA_038381775.1 Adansonia rubrostipa
TAATTAGATTTTATTTTTATTATAAAAAAATGAATTTTATTTTAAATTAGTGAATAATTTAAAATAGTATAGAAAAAAATATGCTTTTAAAATTGATGAACCGAACCAATATAAACTTGTGGAGTTTAGTTCAGGTCGATTTAGTTATAGATTTTATTTGGGTTGATTTTGATTCAATTTTTAGAAAGTTAAAATGCTGCATATTAATCATAAATTTTTTTAAAATTAAATCAAACCATTATCACTTTTACATGAAACATAATTATTACGTAAAAAAAACTATAGGTTATTAATTGAAGCATTAGATACGTAATTTGAGCAAAATTCTTTATTTTAAGTGTCTATACTTTGAAAAAAAAAACTACAAGCAATATAGTTTGTTAATAAAATATTAGGTTTCAGTAATTAAAATTTAATTTTTGATAATTTCAAATAGAAAATAATTTTTGAATGTTTTTTAATGAAAAAACAGGTTACTATATAACCAAATTGCTTTAAATAATTAAAACAAATTGAGAATGGAATTCTCTCATACATGTCATGTTTCCAAATAGAAACTTTGACAAATTTCAATTAAGAGACTTTCTACATGTTTGCATTTTCCCTTCCATCTACGAAGGGCAAAGATGGATTTGACTTTTTTTTTTTGGATAAAAAAAAGGTGAAGTGATACAATATAACTTATAAAAGTGCATTTATCAAAAAAAAAAAATTATCTCTATGCTAAACTAAATTTATTTAAATTAAAAATATTTTCCAAAAATTCCATTAGACTTTCAAAATCTTGCATGGTTGTAGGAGTTGGGTAATTAGGTCATATTCATGCATTCATAAATGTATTAAAAATATTTTATATATTTATATAAATTTTAATATATTAATTAATATTTTATATAATATAAAATATTGAACAAGCATTAGAGTTACTATTTTGTTTTATTTGATGTTATAATTGTTCTTTTTTACATCTTGTTGTTTTAATGTTCTCGTATCTACACTTACAATTAAGCTTTGATTAATATTATAAGAAAAAAAATAAAATAAAAATAATTCTTTTTTCTCAGCTGAAGTATTGGACGGAAACGTTTAGGAAAGTAGGAAACTCCCTCGCCGTTCCTTCATTTTTCTTAGGAAAGTAAGAAGCGAAGAGGAAAGCTAAAAGAGAAAAGGTTTTAACAGAGAGCTCTCGTTCTCTTACGTTTTCTCTTCTGAGATCTGAATCTGGAAAGGAACACCAAAATGCAGGATCCGCCAAGTTTAAAACCGAACCTGGATCCACCACTTCCTTCCAACGTATCATCCGCCACCCAAACGGCGCCGTCTTTCCCCAAAGCAACCCCATTTCGAGGCTCTTACCACAGGCGAGCCTAGTCCGAAGTCCAATTTCGGATCCCGGACGACTTCGATCTCTTCTCCGACGCTTTCGAAGGGCTGGGATCCGAAGACGTCTTGTTTTGCAGTTACATGGATATGGAGAAGCTGGGGGGATCATCGAAGGGGTCGGACGAAGGAGGGGGTGATGCTGGGTCTTCGACTGTTGGGTCGGGTCAGAACCTGAGAGGAGAGGAAATGAGAGGTTGGTCGGGGATGGAGGAGAAGAATAATGGGAAAGGAAGGCATAGGTATAGTAATTCGGTTGATGGGTGCTCGATAATGGAGTCCATTGAAGCCTAGAAAGCTATGGCTTCTGATGAGCTTGCTGAATTCTGGACTATTGACCCAAAGAAAGCCAAAAGGTTTGGGAATTACTTATAGTTTTCTCAAACTTCTCTGGTTTTTTATTTAAGCGAATTTGGGTTTGGGTAATTATGAAGTTGTAGAACAAGTTTGAAACTTGTGACTTTTAGCGTAAAGTTTTGTTTTTGTTAGTTTTTGACAGATTGTTAGGTGAAGTTATTAGAAGAAAGTAATAGCCTTCTGTTAAAGAAATTGAATTTTTAGTCAATAAAGGTTTTTTTTTTTTTTGGGATGTGTTTTTTCCTTTTTCCATGGGCATTATGATTGTTTGAAATGTTCTTTTTTTAATCGTAATGGTTAAGTTGACTTCTTCTGTTTTTTTTTTTTTTTGGGGGGGGGGTGGGTGCGCATGAATGTGGCTTATTGGGCACTTTAGGAAGCAAACTGAGGAATATAAGAAGTTGGAACTTGGAATTTGAAAGAAATTGAGAGTTAGTAAAATTTATGAAATGTATGCATTTTTTAAGGTATCTAATTGATGATTTGAGGTCAATTATATGGTTATTTTTCTTGCAAATTGTAGGTTTTCTTGTATGGATCTTGCATTCTTCTTAGCTCATCCCTTGTTTCTGGGCATTATAGTTGTTATCTTGACTATCTTTCTTTCTTAAACAATGTAGTGCTTCGGTTGATTTTTCTCACCTCTTCCTGAATGGAGTTTTCGTTATTTTAGGAAGTTTAGTTTTGGGGAATTTTTTAATAGTATGCATTTTTAATAATCAAATTCATGTGAATTACAATGTGTCATCTATATCTATGTTGCTTTTTGGTAGATCATGTTTTTTGGCTTCTTTTCTCGTTTCATTTATGGGGAAATTTGCAGTGTAAAGATTTTTCTGAATTTTGGTGGCTTGTTTTGAACTAAGATTAGGAGATGGCATAAATGCTCCCTGAAATATTTAACTAACCATATGTACCGAAAGGCATAATTGTATTGGCAAAGCGGGCCAAATTTTGTATTGCTTATCTCTATCTAAAATTGCTAAGTACATTTTTTGCTTGTCTAGGGGAATTTTAGCTTGTGTATGGGCTGATGTCCCTGTTATTTCACTCATAAAAGCTACTGCTGAGAGTTGTTAACTGGATCTATGTTGCTCCGACTCTTCAATTTTCTTGAAGTACTCGTGTCCGACATATTTTTGGACATGAGTGTGGAGATATAACCTTCCAAGCACCCTCCAATAAATGGAAAAACTAAGAAAAAATTGAACATTCGTATCCGACATTTACCCTCGAGTTTGAGTAACATAGAACCGGATGTATTTTTTCTCATTGTCCATTTTGGACTACAGCTCCGAATGAAGCACTTAAGAAGGAAGTAGAGAGGCTCAAGATTGCTACTGGAGAAGTAGCAACGCCCACAGATGCCTTCAATTTGGGAATGCACCATATAACATACACCCAATCTTCCTTCTTTCCTTCCCAGCAACAGCATATGCAAGTTGCAACCCAGAATATACGAATGCTACCATTTCATCCAATCCAATCTAACATGGTAACAACTGATCAGTCTGTGGTAGGTGCCTCCAATTCAAATGCCTTTGCCGATATGATGCAACAGGATCCTTAGCCGAATGCGGTGGCTTGAAATCAGTAGCAGGGGTTTCCACTTAGTGAAATCTGGAGGCCCCTTAATTTCTACATTATGATACAAATCTTTCTGATCTGCACTTTGTCCTGCCCTATTTTTTGGATTGTTCATAGACTCACTAACCTTATTGACATAGAAAGGTACTATTTATTTGAATTCAATTCTTTTAATGCTTTTGAGATTTTAGTTTTTCTGTAGCTTTGCTAGGTCTTCAGATGTTCAAGATCTTTCTGGTGGAATTCAAATTCATTTGTTTGGAGCAATGATGTGGGAGTAGAAGTTTGATGGATCCATAGGAGTAGGTTAAAGCAGCGTCGTGAACCAGCTGCTCCCATTGTATTATCTGTTAAAGTATTGTTTAAAGTTGTACCGATGGTGAATTTCTTCAAACGGTTCTTGTTTCAGTTGATGAGTCGGCTCTCCCTCTTGAATGGGCGTGTGCATAACTGTAAATGTATGTCTGGCTACCTGATTGTAGTGCCTTGAGTTTACTGTGTTTTTTTTTTATTAATTTCCTGGCTCAGTTCAGTTGAACTATTGAGGATAATACACACAAGGTGGCCTAAGTTTGCTGTTGCTTTTCTCTTTGCTTATGACTTGTTCATTCATTAGTGTGGTGATGCATAAATAATACTCTTGTTCACAAAGATCTTGATTTACTACTTTGGTCATTCCTTTGTTAGGCTGCACACGGTTAAATACATGTTGACTTTTTTTTTTTCTCTTTGGATAAGTATGGGAGGTGCAAGAGGGCTTTGGAGACTTGAATCTTGGATCTCAATCCTTCAAGGGGAGGTAACAAAATTTTTCTGCTCAAAACTCAAAAGAGGAGACAAAAAAAAAAGACAATGAAGATCTCAAATCATGTGCAAAGTTTGAAGCCCATACAACAGCACATCAAAAGTAGTAGACAGATTAATTATAGTATTAGAATTCATAGTTTAATTTAATTGTTTTATATAATTATCTTTAAGAAATGGTATATAACAAGTTAAAAGATTCAAATTTTAGTATCTTTAATCTTTCTCTTACCCTCCGTAAAGGTGTTAGAGGTTGGATCGTGATTTGGATTTTTTTTTTTTTGGTGAAAGATTAGGTCATGGCGGATTTAGATCAGTTTGAAAATCTATTTTATTGTTTAAAATAATATTAAAAATATTTTTATATTAATAATTGTAATTAATTTTAAATAAAAATAATATTTTTGTTATTTAAATAGTAATTCAAATCAAATTAAAAATAAATTCTTTTCAAATCCAAATAAATTTTTTTTTAACTTGATTTAATATGAATTGTTTTTTCTCGCAAAAGATTAGGTCATGTCAGGTTTAGATTTGTTTAAAAATTTATTTTATTATTTAAAATGATATTAAAAATATTTTTATATTAATAATTACAATTAATTTTAAATAAAAATAATATTTTTATTATTTAAATAATAATTTAAATTAAATTTAAAAAAATCCTTTTTCAAATTCAAATAATTTTTTTTTTTTTTTTTCAGTTCGGCTTGTTAGGCTATATCATCTTCGTTTCCTAGCAATGCAAATGGATGTCAATATAAGATGAAGTTATTATCAGAAGAAAATTACAAATCGTAATAAGCCGTTACATTTTATGTAAAATATTAACGAATTAAATAAAATCAATCAATCAAATAACCATTATATAATTAAATAAATTTAATATAAAAAATTGATTAAATTTATAAGATAAGATTTGAATATTCAAAATTCTTATCAAAATTGTGACAGTGATAAATGTAGTTCAATGGCGACTACAGTGAAATTAAGGTACAGCACGACAACTTTGTACCGATTCGCATCTCTCTAGCTTAGTTCGTACTACAGACACGGCCGCAGACGGCAGCAAGTGAGGGGAAGAGAAGTGAAAAGTAATGGAAGAGATAAAGGTGGATGAGATGGAAGCACTGGCATGCTGCGGCAGCGCCCGATTCGCTAAGCAAATGGCTTTGGCATCTCCATTTCCTTCCTTGGATCACGCTCTCTCTGCCGCTAGAGATATCTGGTTCAACAAGGTCCCTTCTTTCTCTATCTTCCCTGCCCCCCACCCCCTCTTTTTTTTTTTAATTTTATCAAAATTAAAATAATTTTATCGTCGTTTAATGGATTATTCTTATTCTTTTTTTTTTTTTGGCTAATCAATAATCGTAATAAGTAAACGACTTTGATGGTGAAGGTTGATGTTTCTGGTTGGTTGGAAGCATTTGCAGCTCATCCTCCGATTGGAGAATCCCCTTCTTCTCACACCACCAGTGCTCAGTCCGTTTCTATTCCTTTCTCCCTTTTTTCAAATCTTAACTAGGGATTGCTTCTTGCTATCTTGATCTCATCATACTATTTGCTTGCTAATCCAAGTTGATTTTTTTTTTTAATTCTCTGACCTTGTACTTGTGGCTTTAAACACCTTGGTTTCCATCGCAAAATAACAATAATTAAAGAAAGAAAGCATCCTTAGTTCAATTCAACCAAATTCAACTGCTTTAGATTCAACTTTTTTCTACGATTTAGCCAGTAAATAGCATATTCCCTTTTTCATTTGAATTTAACTATGTTACTTAAATTTGGGCGTAAATATCGCATACATGTATATATACAGATATGTATTTGACACGAATTTTTTTCTTAAATTTTTCTATTTACTTGGAGGATCTTTGAAGAATCCTATCTTTTCATACTCATGTTTGAAAATGTGTAGGAGATGAGTGTTGGACACATATACTTCAAAGATAAATGAAGAGTCGGAGCAAAATAGCAGTTTAACTTTCTCTTTCTTTACATCCCATCTCATGTATGTTTTCATTTAATAACCTGTTTAAGATCTTGGGTAATTTGACCAAGAACAAATGAAATACAAATGGTGCAAAAATGTTTCTCTTTCTCTTGACTAAACATCTTAGATTAACTTTGTAATTAGATTTTCAATTTGCCTTGTGGTTTTCCTTTCCCTACGTTTTACAACCTTGCCCGTCCCAACATATATTTAATTATGGTTATGAAGTAAGGGTAAAACAAAACAAGTTCCAATTTCATTGTCAAACCCTTTTACACTTTCTGGTGGGAAAGTAGAACACTTATACCATTCTTGCAATGCCCTGCCCGATTACATGTATTCTTTGAATTTCACCTGTCTCTCCCTCTTACAAGTATAAACTTTGATTTTTAGTTGTTATTCATTTTTCTTTTTAATTCTTTCGAAATTATTTCTTTTTTTACAGGTGGAGTAAGGGAGAACAAGCAACTGCTTTAGCAACTGTCACTGATTCTGGGTTACAGGTTGGGATTATGCTTCAGTCCAACAATTAAAATTATATTTAGGCATTGAAAAGAAGGCTATTTGAAAACACAATTGCCAAGCTACTTAAATGTGCACTTGCACATGGTAAATAGTTAATATTGTAGAATTGATAATTTTTTAAAATAATTATTCATGTAAGAAGTGATCGCCTTGGCCTTGCAGGAACTATCTGACTGGAATGCTCGATATAGGCAAAAATTTGGACATGTATTTCTAATCTGTGCTGCTGGGAGGAGTGCTGATGAAATACTTGCTGAATTGAAGGTAAAACTTGAACTATTGCTTCGAAGCTGTCATAATCTGAAAGTTAAGCTTTCTTCAAATGACGGCTTCATGTATGAATTTGTGAAACAATTTTTTTGACTTTATTGTTGACTTGGAAATTGTAGTCTTTTATTCGAGTAATTGCCCAAGTGTAGATCATTTACTGTCCAATAGAAATAATTCTTGAGGCAGCTGGGAAAGCACTTATTGCCTGCATGAATTTTATGTTAATGATGAAATTATTTATGGTCCCTTTAACCTGACTTATGCTTATATGTTTTGTAAGACAACAATAAATTATCTTAGAACATCCCTTGCGTGACAACATGTTCTACAATTTCTTCATCGTTTTAAGCTATTGAATTTGACATTAGACTGTTTACCAGCTATACATATACTTCTCAAGTCAATATGATGTAACTATTACATGCAGGGGCATTTATCAATGGCTGACTGAGTTAAGCATATCACTTGGTTGAGAACATGTTCTTATACAACCTCTTCATCTTTTGAAGTTATTATATCTGATTTCTGCTGGCCACCTTACGCTTATTTTCATCTTTTTGAATATGCTTTAACCAGCCGTCTAGTATTCTGAAGTAATTCTAAATTTTACTCTTGTAGAAACGGTACTTGAATAGGCCCATAGTTGAGCTTGACATAGCAGCCCAGGAGCAAATGAAAATAACAGAATTACGTCTTAGAAAACTTCTTTCTTCTAAAACAAAAGCTGATTCAACAGGCAGCCAGTCTTCAATGGGAGTTGTAAGAAAAGCTGAAGGTACTTTTAATTTTCCTTTCTCCTTTCCTCTTCATTTTTCTTTTATATTCTTGAGAACACAACTTCCCTTCATTGCGCATACAAAGTCTATCAACACTTGCATTTGCACTCTCTAATCTGCATGCTATTTCACATTGTATCACTTCTCATCGCAAGTGATGTTTGTTAGGGTACTTTATTCTATTGGCTTATTACCTTGCATGTGCCTAAAAGTATAGTTTGAAGTCCATTCTAAAATAGATGAAATGCTAAATACTGCAAGTTCTTACTATCTAAGGACCAAGTCTTTCCTACCAATGCATGGTAACAGCTTGTTTCATTGCAAAAGTAAATAAATAGTAGAATTTCGTTGTTCACATTGTAGTCCATACTAATAGTTAATAAAATCTTCGGGGAAATCAATTTCCACAAAATGGGTTCTTGAAATTGTTTTTAAAAAGTTGGATACATAGATATATATATTTTAAATTTGAACTGTTTAAAATGTTCGAGCTTTTGTCAATTGTCATGGCGTTTTGGAGATTTTATCTTCTTTTTTGGTCCATGTATGCATGCATGCATTGCTATTGTTTGGATTTAAGTCTCCATTCTTCATTTTTTAAAACTAGAAGAACGCGTGGCCATAATTGGACAACATTTAACTGCTTCTTTAGAAGGCTCTCCTGGAAAAGAAACTCAAGTCCAAGCTCGAACTCGACCACCCATTACTACCCATGTATTGGATGTCTCTAAGGGATCTCCAGCGGCTGGTATTGAAGTGCGCTTGGAAATGTGGAAGGGCAGTCAACCTCGTCCATTGTTTGGTGAGATAGATATTGGTAATTGGGTACTGGAAGGATCTTCAACTACTGATAAAGATGGACGAAGCGGTCAGTTGATGAACATGGTAGATGCTCTTAGCCCTGGAGTATACCGGATAAGTTTCAACACTGGTAAGTACAACCCTGGAGGCTTTTTCCCCTATGTCTCAATTGTGTTTGAAATCAGTGAGACACAGAAATTCGAGCATTTTCACGTTCCTCTGCTACTTTCACCCTTCTCGTTCTCAACTTACCGAGGGAGCTAGAGGGATGATATATTTCTGATATAATCCAAGTACTTAAAAATGCTTGATGGAGCATATGGTTAACTGATTGTGGGGTTCATCTTTTCATATCATTACTATTTGTTGGGTTGGTTATTATTGTGATGAAACTGGAGACGTGTATTTTATTCCAATAAGAAGGAACTGATTTTTTTTTTTTAATTAAATGTGGCAAAGAAGGTTGTAGCTTGAAAAACTTTCTTATCCGTTTTTGGTGATGTTTAGAATTTGGTGCATTTCATGACAGTGGCGGCTTTTTTCTCGCTCCAACAATTGAACAAGCAAGGCAAGGCAACATCACAACCAAAAGATAAGTTCAAAGGAAAAAACAACGCTGATGTTGGTTTGGTGGTGGATGACGAAACACTGCACTACTAATTAAATTGGGAATGCCAAATTTACTGTGGCGTAAGTAATAAAATATATTCATATTTATGGAGAAGAATTAAAATTTAAATTCGTATAAATATATTTTTTTTAAAAAATAATTATATTGTTAAATAAGATTAATCTTAAATAGTAGAATGAATTAAGATAAGTATATATTTATATATATAAAAACTCTGCGGGAATAGAGAAGTAGAGTTAGCCTCTATCAACCTCAGTAAAATCAGCTGTACTTCGCCGCATCGTACAACATTTTTATTTTAACCTATTAAACGTCCATGTAGCTTAAAAAAAATTGAAAGAGATGCAATAATTTAGCGACCAAAGTAGTTTCATAATTTAATGAGAAACAAAAACCAATATAACACCGTAAAATTAATTATCAATTAAGAGGGGGAGCTGAAAGGGAACAAGCAAAAGCAAATAAATGAAGGAGAATATGTAACAATTCTGATCGTTTTGCGGTGTTCATTATCCTTTAAATCAGAAATTAATATTCAGTGTCTCTCAAAATCTATTTTCATATGTTGCATGATACGTATAAAGTTTAATATCTAATAATGCATCATAATCACTCAACGTACAAAAAAATTAAATTAGTTTCCACAAACCTTTCAAGATATACTATTTATAGTGTAATTCAATCATTTTATCATATATTTTAAAATAAGTAAAAATATGATTCGGTATTTACTCTTAACCCTTCACATCAATTGAGTTTCAGTGACAAATTATTTTAGAGCATTGTGTTAATTAATATCTATACTATTATAAAATGAGTGACTGGATTGATATAAAAAATCAATACATCAAGTCAATTTATAAAAATATCAAAGAAAACCCAATTGAACTAATAATCCTAAGAAAATTTATGTATTTTTTTGTATTAAAAAATTATTAATTATTTTTAAAAAAATCTAACTTTTAAAAATAAAAAACTCCACCACTTCTTAAAAACTATTCAAATTTAAAAAATTACCAGCCTTAAAAAAAATTTACCCATCTTTTTCATGTATTTATTTATGTATTTATTAATTCTTAATTTTTTCAAAAATATATTTTTTTGCTCACGCAGCGAATGTGCGTAATTTTAGTATTATTTACACTAGAGTTTGATAAAGAAAAAATAAAAATTGAAAAAAGTAGTAGGTAAAAATAATTCACTTGAAATGGTTTTTTAAATGTAGAAAAAGCAAGCAAAAATTTTTTTTTTTGCTTTTTTTAAAAAATATTCATGATATTCACTGACAAATTATTCATTTAATTATTTGGCCTGATAGATGGAATGTCTTGTTTAATTCAAATTTCACATTCTCCTAAGTTGTATTTTGATGACAGTTTGTAGTATTTCAGCCAAAACAAAAAAAGGTTAAAAAGCTGTAAATAAATAAATATATAAATATTTCGGGTTTCAGTAGGCCTCATAGTCGCCCAATTATTATATATATAAAAGCAACATCTTTTCCGAAACTACTCTTCCCCTCACAAGCCAAAACCCCCAATTGTCAACCGGCGGAAGCAGAGAGCCTACGGTTCATCCCCAAACGATGGGGCGATATTCATTCCATCTTTATTTTTGCATCTGGGTCTTTGTCAAAACTTAATCCTTTTAACAAATTTGATCACTATAATTGGGATTTTTACTTTTTCTGTAGACTTTCAAGCGTAGAAACGGTGGCCGCAACAAGCATGGCCGTGAGCATGTCAAGTTCATCCGTTGTTCTAACCGTGGGAAATGCTGTCCCAAGGTACTTTACATCTGTTTTTATTCTCTGGGCCTTCGGTTTTTCTCTTTTCTTTTTTTGGTTTGCATTGAATTCTTTTTTTTTTTGGGGGGGGGGGTGGTGGGACGTGAAAGGATAAGTCAACCAAGAGGTTTCTTGTGAGGAACATTGTGGAGCA
>JBBYHM010015127.1:0-11064 GCA_038381775.1 Adansonia rubrostipa
TCTTGTTCACCTCATTGGGATACACGACATTGATGCTTTGGATTTGCAAGAAAAGCTTTTCTTTCCACTCCGTGAAATGAGACAAAGTTGGATACTCATAAATAATCTTCATTCTTTTTGTTAAGGGCATTACAATCATGTCCTTCTCATTAGGATACACAATATTGATGCTTTGGATTTGCAAGAAAAGCTTTCCCCTCCATCATTTTCCTTATAATCAAAGTTCATCCATGAAATGTGACAAATGTGGATAGCCATAATACCCTCTATTCTTTTTGTTATTGGGCACTACAATCACATTCTCCTCATAGGGATACATGATATTGATGCTTCCAATTTGCAAGAAAAGCTTTGGTTTCCACCATTTTTCTTGTAATTAATGCTGATCCGTGAAATGAAACAAACTTGGATACTCTCAACAATCTATTTTGTTTTTGTTATGTGCACTACAATCATGTTCTCCTTATTAGGATACACGATATTGATGCATTGGATTTGCAAGAAAAATGATATTGTCTCGTTTCAAAGTTCATATGTCAAACGAGACAAACTTGGATACTCATAATAATCTCCATTCTTTTGGTTACGGGTGCAACAATCAGGTCCTCGTCATTGAGATGCACGATATTGATGTTTTTGATTTGCAGGAAAAACTATCCTTCCACTATTTTCCTTACAATCATAGTTCATTCATGAAATGAGACAAACTTGGATACTCGTAATAATCTCCATTCTTTTTGTTATGTGCACTACAATCATGTTCTCCTCATTGGTATACACGATATTGATGCTCTAGTTTTGCAAGAAAAACTTTTCTTTCCACCATTTGCCATATAATCAAAGTTCACCCGTGAAATGAGACAAACTAGGATACTCGTAATAATCTCTGTTCTTTTTGTTATAGGTGCTACAATCATGTTCTCCTCATCAGGATACACGATATTGATGCTTTCGATTTGCAAGAAAAGCTTCCCCTTCCTCCACTTTTGTTATAATGAAAGTTCATCCTTGGAATAAGACAAACTTGGATACTCATAATCATCTCCATTCTTTTTGTTGTTGACACTACAGTTATGCTCTCCACGTTGGAATACATGATATTGATGCTTCAAATTTGCCAGAAAAGCTTTGCATTCCACTATTTTCCTTGTAATTATTATTCATCCGTGAAATGAGACAAACTTGAATACTCATAATAATCTCTGTTGTTTTTGTTATAGGCACGACAATCATGTTCCCCTCATTGGGATACATGATATTGATGCCTTGGATTTATAGGAAAAGCTTCCCATTCCACCATTTTCTTTATAATCAAATTTCATCTGTCAAATAAAACAAACTTAAGTACTTATAATAATCTCTATTCCTTTTGTTGTTTACACTATAATCATGTTCTCATCATTGAGATGCACGATATTGATGCTTTAGATTTGCAAGAAAAGCTTTGTATTCCACTATTTTGCTTGTAATTATTATTCATCCATGAAATGAGACAAACTTGGGTACTCGTAATAAGCTCTATTCTTTTTGATAGGGGCACTACAATCATGTTCTTCTCATTGGGATACACAATATTGATGCTTTGAATTTGCAATAAAAGCTTTTCTTTCCATCATTTTCTTTACAATCAAAGTTCATCCATGAAATGAGATAAACATGGATGCCGGTGATATCCTCTATTCTTTTTGTTATTGGGCACTACAATCCTGTTCACCTCATTGAGGTACACAATATCGATGCTTTGGATTTACAAGAAAAGATTTTCTTTCCTCCATTTTCCTTGCAATTAATGTTCATCCGTGAAATAAGACAAACTTGGATACTCTAATAATCTCCATTCTTTTTGTTATGGGCACTATAATCATGTTGGATACATGATATTAATGCTTTGGATTTGCAAGAAAAGCTTTTCTTTCCACCATTTTCCTTATAATTCAAGTTCATTCATGAAATAAGACAAACTTGGATAGTCATAATAATCTCCATTCCTTTTGTTATGGGCACTACAATCATGTTCTCCTATTTGGGATACATGATATTGATGCTTTGGATTTGCAAGAAAAGCATCCCTTTCCACCATTTTTGTTATAATTAAAGTCCATCTATCAAATAAGACAAACTTGGATACTCATAATAATCTCCATTCTTTTTGTTGTTGGCACTACAATCATGTTCTCCATAATGGGATAGACGATATTGATGCTTTGGATTTGCAAGAAAAGGTTTCATGCCACCATTTTCCTTGTAATTAATGTTCATTTGTCAAGTGAGACAAACCTAGATACTCATAATCATCTCTATTCTTTTTGTTATGGGCCCTACAATCATGTTCTTCTCATTAGGATACAAGATATTGATGCCTTGGATTTGCAAGAAAAGCTTTTCTTTCCATCGTTTTTCTTATAATTAAAGTTCACCCATGAAATGAGACAAACATGGATACCCGTAATAACCTTTATTCTTTTTGTTATTGGGCACAACAGTCTTGCTCACCTCATTGGGATACATGATATTAATACTTTGGATTTGCAAGAAAAACATTTCTTTCCACCATTTTCCTCATAATCAAAGTTCATCCTTCAAATGAGAGGAACTTAGATACTCAAAATAATCTATATTCTTTTTCTTATTATCACTAGTATCATGTTCTCCTAATTAGGACACAGGATATTGATGCTTTGCATTTGTAAGAAAAGGTTCTCGTTCCTCCATTTCCCTTGTAATCAAAGTTTATTCATGAAATGAGACAAACTTGGATACTCGTACTAATCTCCATTCTTTTTGTTATGGGAACTACAATCATGTTCTCCTCATTGGAATACACGATACTGATGCTTTGGATTTGCAAGAGAAGCTTTTCTTTTTGCTATTTTCCTTGTAATTAATGTTCATCCGTGAAATGATACAAACTTGGATACTCTTAATAATCTCCATTCTTTTTGTTATAAGCACTACAATTATTTTCTCCTCACTGGGATACACTATATTGAAGCTTTGGATTGGCAAGAAAGCTTTCCTTTCCACTATTTTCCTTATAATCAAAGTTCATCCGTCAAATAGGACCAACTTGGATACTCATAATAATCTCCATTCTTTTTGTTATAGGCACTACAATCATGTTCGTTATTAGGATACACAATATTGATGCTTTGGATTATCAAGAAAAGCTTTTTTTTCCACCATTTTCCTTATAATAAAAAATCATTCGTGAAATGAGACAAATTTGGACACTTGTAATAACCTCCATTTCTTTGGTTATGGGCACTACAATTATGTTTTCCTCATTGGGATACATGTTATTGATGCTTTGGGTTTACAAGAAAAGTTTCTCTTTCTACCATTTTTCTTATAACCAAAGTTCATCCATCAAATGAGGTAAACTTAGATACTCAAAATAATCTTCATTCTTTTCGTTTTTGGCACTACAATCAAGTTCTCCACATTGGAATACACGATATTAATGCTTTGGATTTGGAAGAAAAGCTTTTCTTTGCACCATTTTCCTTGTAATCAATGTTCGTTCATGAAATAAGACAAACTTGGGTACTCTTAATAATCTCCATGTTTTTTGTAATTGGCACTTCAATTATTTTCTCCTCATTGGGATACACGATATTGATGCTTTGGATTTGCAAGAAAAGCTTTTCTTTCCACCATTTTCATTGTAATTAATGTTAATCTATGAAATGAGACAAACTTGGATACTCGTAATAATCTCCATTCTTTTTGTTTTGGGCACTACAATCGTGTTCTTCTCATTGCGATACACGATACTGATGCTTTGGATTCGCAAGAGAAGCTTTTCTTTCCACCATTTTTCTTATAGTCAAAGTTCATTCGTGAAATGAGACAAACTTGGATACTCAGAGTAATCTCCATTATTTTCCTTATGGGCACTACAATTATTTTCTCCTTATTAGGATGCGCTATATTGATGCTTTGGATTTGCAAGAAAAGCTTTTCTTTCCACTATTTTCCTTATAATCAAAGTTTATCCGTCAAATGAGACAAACTTAGATATTCGTAATAATATCCATTCTTTTTGTTATGGCCACTACAATCATGTTATCCTACTGGGATACACGATATTGATGCTTTGGATTGTAAGAAAAGCTTCTCTTTCCACAATTTTCCTTATAATCAAAGTTCATCCTTCAAATGAGATGAACTTAGATACTCATAATAATCTATATTCTTTTTGTTATTAACACTAATATTATGTTCTACTAATTAGGATACATGATATTGATGCTTTGTATTTGCAAGAAAAGGTTCTCTTTCCACCATTTCCCTTGTAATCAAAGTTCATTCGTGAAATGAGATAAACTTGGATACTCATACTAATCTCCATTCTTTTCATTATGGGCACTACAATCATGTTCTCCTCATTGGAATATATGATACAGATGCTTTGGATTTGCAAGAGAAGCTTTTCTTTCCACCATTTTCCTTGTAATTATGTTCATCCGTGAAATGAGACAAACTTTGATACTCGTAATAATCTCCATTCTTTTTGTTATAGGCACCATAATCATGTTCGCCTCATTGGGACACACGATTTGATGCTTTGAATGTGCAAGAAAAGCTTTTTTTTTTACCATTTTCCATATAATTAAAGTTTATTTGTGAAACGAGATAAACCTAGACACTCATAATAGCCTCCATTCTTTTGGTTATGGGCACTATAATCATGTTGTCCTCATTTGGATACACGATATTGATGCTTTGGATTTGCAAGAAAAGCTTCTCTTTCTACCATTTTCCTTATAATAAAAGTCCATCCGTCAAATGAGATAAACGTGGATACTCTAAATAATCTCCATTCTTTTTGCTTATTGGCACTACAATCATGTTCTCCACATTGGGATATATGATATTAATGCTTTGGATTTGGAAGAAAACTTTTCTTTCCACCATTTTCCTTGTAATTAATGTTCATCCATCAAATTAGACAAACTTGGATGCGTGTAATAATCTTCATTCTTTTCATTATGGGCACTACAATCATGTTCTCCTCATTGGGACACACGATACTAGTGCCTTGGATTTGTAAGAAAAGCTGTTCTTTCCACCATTTTCCTTACGATCAAAGCTCATTCTTGAAATAAGACAAACTTGGATACTCATAATAATCTCTATTCTTTTTGTTATTGGCACTACAATCATGTTTTCCACATTAGGATACACAATATTGATGCTTTGGGTTTGCAAGAAAAGCTTTTTTTTCCCCTATTTTCCTTATAATGAAAGTTTATTTGTGAAATGAGACAAACATGGAAACTCGTAAAAACCTCTATTCTTTTGGTTATGGGCACTACAATCATGTTCGATATTAATGCTTTTGATTTGCAAGAAAAGCTTCTCTTTCTACCATCTTCCTTATAATAAAATTTCATCTGTCAAATGACATAAACTTGGCACTCATAATAATCCCTATTATTTTTGTTATTGGCACCACAATCATGTTCTCCACATTGGGACACATCATATTGATGCATTGGATTTGCAAGAAAAGCTCTTTTTTCCACCATTTTCCTTGTAATTATTGTTCATTCATGAGATAAGACAAACTTCGATACTCGTAATAATCTCTGTTCTTTTTGTTATGGGGACTACAATCATGTTTTCCTCATTGGGATACACGATTTGATGCTTTGGAATTGCAAGAAAAGCTTTTCATTCTGCCATTTTCATTGTAATTAATGTCCATCCGTGAAATGAGACAAACTTAGATACTCATAATAATCTCCATTCCTTTTGTTATGGGCACTACAATCATGTTTCTCTCATTGTGATACATAATATTAAAGCTTTGGATTTGCAAGAAAAGCTTTTCTTTCCACCATTTTCCTTATAATCAGAGTTCATTTATGAAATGAGACAAACTTGGACCCTCATAATAATCTCCGTTCTTTTTGTTATGGGTGCTACAATCATGTTTTCCTCATTGGGATACATGATATTAATGCTTTTGATTACAAGAAAAGCTTCTCTTTCCACCATTTTTCGTATAATTAAAGTTCATCCGTCATGTGAGACAAACCTGAATGCTCATAATAATCTCCTTTCTTTTTCTTATGGGCACTACAATCATGTTGTCCTCATCGGGATACATGATATTGATGCTTCAGATTTCAAGAAATGCTTTTCTTTCCACCATCTCCTTGTAATTAATGTTCATTTATGAAATGAGACAAACTTAGATAATTATAATAATCTCAATTCTTTTTTTTATGGGCAGTACAATCATGTTCTGCTCATCGGGATACGCGATATTGATGCTTTGGATTTGCAAGAAAAGCTTTTCTTACCATTATTTTCCTTAAAATCAATGTTTATTTGTGAAATAAAACAAACTTGGATGCTTGTAATAATCTCAATTCTTTTTGTTAAGGGCACTACAATCATGTTCTCCTCATTGGATACATGATATTGATGCTTTGGATTTGCAATAAAAGCTTTTTTTTTGCCATTTTCCTTATAATCAAAGTTTATTTATGAAATGAGACAAACTTGGATAGTCATGATAACCTCTATTCTTTTTGTTATGGGCACTACAATCATGTTTTCCTTATCGGGATACATGATATTGATGCATTGGATTTGCAAGAAAAGCTTGTCTTTCCACCATTTTCCTTATAATCAATGTTTATTTGTGAAATGTGACAAACTTGGACACTTGTAATAACCTCTATTCTTTTGGTTATAGGCACAACTATCATGTTCTCCATATTAGGATACATGATATTGATGCTTTGGATTTGCCACAAAAGCTTTTCTTTCCCCCATTTTCCTTGTAATTAATGTTCATCCATGAAATAAGATAAACTTGGATACCCATAATAATCTCCATTCTTTTTGTTATGGGCACTGCAATCATGTTCTCCTCTTTTTGATAGATGATATTGATGCTTCGAATTTGCAAGAAAGGCTTCTCTTTTTGCCATTTTCTTTATAAGCAACATTCATCCGTCAAATGAGACAAACTTGATGCTCATAATAACCTCCATTCTTTTTGTTATAGGCACTACAGTCATGTTCTCCTTATTGGGATACACGATATTGATGCTTTATATTTGCAAGAAAACTTTTTCTGTCCACCATTTTCCTTGTAATTAATGTTCATTCATGAAATGAGATAAACTTGGATGCTCATAATAATGTCAATTCTTTTTGTTATGGGCACTACAATCATGCTCTCCTCATTGGGATACACGTTATTTATGCTTTGGGTTTTCTAGAAAAGCTTTTCTTTCCACCATTTTCCTTGTAATTAATGTTCATCCATAAAATGTGACAAACTTGGATACTCGTAATAATCTCTATTCATTTTGTTATAGGCACTGTAATCATGTTCTCCTTATTGGGATACACAATATTAGTGATTTGGATTTGCAAGAAAAGCTTTTCTTTCCACCATTTTCCTTTTAATTAAAGTTTATTTGTTAAATGAGACAAACTTGGACACTCATAATAATCTCTATTCTTTTTGTTATGGGCAATACAATTATGTTCTCCTCATTGGTATACACGATATTGATGCTTTGGATTTGCAAGAAAAGCTTCTCTTTCCACCATTTTCCTTATAATCAAAGTTCATCCATTAAATGAGACAAACCTGGATACTCAAAATAATCTCTATTTTTTTCATTATAGGCACTACAATCATGTTCTCCTCATTGGGATACATGATTTTGATACTTTGGATTTGCAAGAAATGCTTTTCTTTCCACCATTTTCCTTGTAAGTAATGTTCATCTATGAAATTAGATAAAGTTGGATAATCGCAATAATCTCCATTCTTTTTGTTATGGGCACTATAATCAAGTTCTCCTCATTAGGATACTTGATATTGATGCTTTAGGTTTGTAAGAAAAGCTTCTCTTTCCACCGTTTTCCTCACAATCAAAGTTCATCCATCAAATGAGACAAAATTAGATACTCATAATAATCTCCATTCTTTTTGTTATTCACACTACAATCATGTTCCCCTCATTGGGATACACGATATTGATGCCTTGGATTTCCAGGAAGAGCTTTTATTTCCATTATTTTTCTTATAATCAAAGTTTATTAGTGAAATGAGACAAACTTAGATGCTCATAGTAATCTTGATTCTTTCTGTTGTCGGCACTACATGATATTGATGCTTTGGATTTGCAATAAAAGCTTTTTTTCCACCATTTTCCTTATAATCAAAGTTCATTTGTGAAATGAGACAAACTTGGACACTCATAATAACTACCATTATTTGTTATGGGCATTGCAATCATGTTCTCCTCATTGGGACACATGATATTGATGCTTTGGATTTGCAAGCAAAGCTTCTCTTTCCACCATTTTCCTCATAATCAAAGTTTATATGTCAAACGAGACAAACCTAAATACTCATAATAATCTCCATTCTTTTTGTTATGGGCAATACAATCATGTTCTCCTCATCGGGATACATGATACTGATGCTTTGGATTTGCAAGCAATGCTTTTCTTTCCACCATTTTCCTCATAATTAAGGCTCATCCGTGAAATGAGACAAACTTGGATAATCATAATAATCTCAATTCTTTTTGTTATGGGCACTACAATCATGTTCTCCTCATTAGGATAAATGATATTCATGCTTTGGAATTGCAGGAAAAGCTTTTTTTTCCACTATTTTCCTTATAATCAAAGTTTATTTGTGAAATGAGAGAAACTTGGATGCTCGTAATAATCTCTATTCTTTTTGTTATAGGCACTACAATAATGTTCTTTTTATTGGGATACATAATATTGATGCTTTGGAGTTGCAATGAAAGATCTTTTTCCACCGTTTTCCTTATAATCAAAGTTCATTTGTGAAATGAAACAAACTAGGACACTCATAATAACCTCCAGTCTTTTGGTTATGGGGACTGCAATCATGTTCTCCTCATTGGGATACATGATATTAATGCTTTGGATATGCAAGAAAGGCTTCTCTTTCTGCCATTTTCCTTATAAGCAAAGTTCATCCATCAAACTTGTGTAGACACTTTATTTAGTATGGGCTAATTCTTTAAGCAATCAAGAGCATGGACGTGAGAGAGGGTGATGAGCAAAGCCCATAAATTAGTGGCACCCTTTTCAAGCCCACAATGCAGTCACACCCTAAAGCCCATAAGTCAACAGCACCCTTTCAAATCCCATATGAGCTGGTGGCACCTAAACATGAGTCAAAGTTCGCACAAGCTAGCGGCACCCAAGTCAAAGCCCACATGAGCTGGTGGCACCCGTATAAGTCAAAGCCCGCACGAGTTAGTGGCACCTAAGTTTGAGTCAAAGCTTGCACCAGCTGGCAACACCTAAGTCAAAGCCCATACGAGCTGGTGGCACCTAAGTCTAAGTCAAAGCCTACACAAGCTGGTGGCACCCAAGTCTGAGTCAAAGCTCGCACAAGGTGGTGACACCTAAGTTGAAGGTCGCATGAGCTGGCGGCACATCGCAGGAGCTAGTAGCACCCAAGTCAAAGCCCACATGAGCTGGTGGCACCCAAATCTGAGTCAAAACCCATATGAGCTGGTGGCACCCAAGTCTGAGTCAAAGCTCGCATGAGCTGGTAGTACCCAAACCAAAGCCCACATTAGCTGGTGGCACCCAAGTCCAAGTCAAAGCTTGTATGAGCTGGCAACACCCAAGTCAAAGCCCACACAAGCTTGGTGGCACCTAAGTCCAAGTTAAAGCTTGCATGAGTTGGCGGCACCCAAGTCAGAGCCCACACGAGCTGGCGGTGCCTAAGTCAAAGCCTGCACGAGCTGGCAGCACCCGAGTCAAAGCCCACATAAGTTGGTGGCACCAAGTTTAAGTCAAAGCCCGTACAAGTTGGCAGCACCCAAGTCAAAGCCCATACAAATTAGTGGCACCAAGTTTATGTCAAAGCCCGCACAAGTTGGCAGCACCTTAGTCAAAGCCCACATAAGCTGGTGGCACCAATTTTAAATCAAAGCCCGAGCAAGCTGCGGCACCTAAGTTAAAGTCTGCACAAGTTGGTGGCACCCACATAAAAAAATTGACGTTACTTTGCACCTGCCTAAAAGGGTTAAACTGTATAAAAACTTAACCCCTGATATTTTGGGGAGCGTCATTCAACCTTGAATAAAATAGTGTCTATTCAGCTTTGCCCTATTCCTGATTCTCAACAATAGTCAAAAAGGGGCAGCTGTAGACACTTTAGTTTGTCCGAGCTAATTCTCTAAGCAATCTGGATCATGAATGTGAGAAGGGGCAATGATCACCGGGTGTGGCCTATGGATCATATGAAAGGTAAATGCAAAGATGTGCATTCAAATGACATAGTTCAAGGTGTCCAGGGACAAAAGATATGAGAAAATTCATAATTTTGCTTGAATGTATTGATTCATGGTTTTTATGTATCGATACAATGCTCAAACGATCCAAAAATTTGAAATGTCCCATCTATATCGATACAACATGTAGATGTATCGATACGTAAGCTTCTGTATCTATATAGGACCTCATGTATCGATACTAGGCCATTCCAAGACCAAAACATACATTCTGTAAAGAAATTTATTAATACATATCAACATGTCTCGATATAGTGGTTCATAGCATTAACATAATTGTTCATTGTATCGATACCATCAAGGTTTTTGGACCAAATGTGTCAATACATTTTGCAATATATCGATACATTTTGCAATGTATCGATACATATAGGCTATTTTCACAGTCCAAGCATTTTTAACTCATCCACCATTGATCTAAAACTCGATTTTAATTTGTGTCTTTGCATCCAAAAAGATGAATACCCATATCAAATTATGAATTTAGACTTTTGAATTAATCAAAACATTTTCTTTAAGTCTAAATTAGTTAAGAAAGTTCAATATCACATGATCACCCTACTCCTCCCTACATTGTTAACCAAGATCACCATCAGCCATCGTATTTGCTAGAAAATCATTTCAGCTTTTAAACCAGCCACCCTATGTCCACCATATTGGCTGCAAGTTGCTCCCTACAGCCACTCTATAGCCACCATGCTAACATCACTTTGTCCCCCTTGAGAAATGACCAAAAACA
>JBBYHM010015176.1:0-11061 GCA_038381775.1 Adansonia rubrostipa
ATCTTTGCCGAATTTGATATGAATTGGTAATGATGATTTTGTGCTTATTGTTATCTTGATTCATATTTTTATTCTATGAAATTAGAAATTTTAAAGATTAAATCATAAAATACATAAATGTTTTATGCTATTTTTTATTTGGTCGAGAACTTCATAGGCTGTTAGGGAACTGATTTTGTGTGTTTTGGAAAATGTTTTAGGTTATTTTAACATTTTAGAGGCCATTTTGCAATTTTAGAAATTTTAAGGGCTAAATTGCAAAATACGCAAAAATCATGTTTTATGACCAAAAGTACTTGGCCAAACCTCGATGTAGATTTTTTTTGATGATTTTTGGGGTAATTCTTAGTTGATTTGATGATTTTTTTTGTGATGTTATTTTTTATGTAGGGGTCAAAATGTAATTTTACAAAGTTCAAGAGTTATTTTGAAAAATATAGAAAAAAATTTATTTTAAGGCCAAAGTTTTTGGCCGAATTCATGTTGATATATTTGCTATATTTACCATGTATATTTTCATGTGATTTTATGATTTTTAGGGCATTTTACCATGTAGGGATTAAAATGAAAATTTTTAAAAGCTTAAGGACTAAGTAGCAAATTTTCATATTTAGGGCGCAAAATGCACATTTCACTAGTTTTAATGATTTCTATTATTTTTATGGCCTTCCGTAGGGATATAGAAATTTTCAAAACTTTTCGTATTTGTTTAATTGTCCGAAGGATACAAAATGTAATTTTCAAAAATTTAGGAGCTTGGTTGGAAATTTTGCATTTTAAGTCAAACTTAAATTTTTTGCTTTTTCCATTTAGACAAAACTTATCTACTTTTCATCATTTTAGGTCATTTTAAGGTCCATTAGGGTTATCGAGATACTTTCATGTCGAAGGTATAACCTAATTTTGCTCATCGAGATACTTTTACGCCAAAGCTGAATATTTAGATTCAGCCTTCTAAGGTTATTTTAGTGTCTATTAGGGGTACGGGATACTTTCATGTCGAAGGTATACCTAGGGCCATTTTTATAATTTTCTTCACCTGGATGCTTTTATGCCAAAGGTGAACGTTTAAGGTTCCTTTAGCCTTTTAAGGTAATTTTTGAGTCCATTAGGGGTACCGGGATACTTTCATGATGAAGGTATACCACAAGGGCATTTTTTAATTTTCCTCACCAGGATGCTTTGATGCCAAAGGTGAATGTTTAAGGTTCCTTTAGCCTTTTAAGGTCATTTTTGAGTTCTTTGAGGGTACCAGGATACTTTCATGGTGAAGGTATACTCAAGGGGCATTTTCGTTATTTTTTTATCAGGTGCCTTAGTGTCGATGGTAAGCATTAGGAATATTTTAATTTTCCTTAGAACCCAATCCTAAGTAGTTACCAGGTGCCTTAGTGTCGATGGTAAGCCTTAGAAATATTTTAATTTTCCTTAAAATCCAATCCTAAGTAGTTACTGGGTGCCTTAGTATCGATGGTAAGCTGTAAGAATATTTTAATTTTCCTTAAAACCCAATCCTAAGTAGTTATCGGGTACCTTAGTGTCGATGGTAAGCCTTAAGAATATTTTAATTTTCCTTAGAACCTATCCCAAGTAGTTACCGAGCGCTTTAGTGTTGATGGTAAGCCTTAGGAATATTTTAATTTTCCTTAGAACCAAATCTTAAGTAGTTACTAGGTGCCTTAGTGTCGATGGTAAGCCTTAGGGATATTTTAATTGTTCTTAAGACCTAGTCTTAAGTAACCACCGGGTGTTTTTATGCTGAAGGTATACTTTAAGGATAAGTTCATTTTTCTTTTATCTTTTTAGTCATTAGATTCGAATTAGTACTTTAGTGCTAGACTGAGTCATAAGTCCTTTATTTTTGTTTCTACTAATTCCCATGTCTTTGTGTACTAAAGGCAATGTCTCAGAGTTAGAGTGATGCGTGAAATTCCTCCCACCCATATGTGATAAGGGTTTTACGGATCATTCTAATGACAAGATACCCTTTTCAAAATGGTAATCAGGAATTTTATACAAATAAAAACCTTTCACATTCTGTCAGGTACTCTAATAGGATGTGAAAGACATTTTGGTTTTTTAGAACCTTTTAGCTCCCTTCAGTTTTCTGTTAGGGTATAAAAAGGAATAATAAAGACTTTCGTGCCCCATTGGTTTTCTAGTGGGGGTGCATAAAACGTTTCAATTTTCAAAATACAAAACCGTGATTTTCTCTCATGGAATAATAAAATCTTATTTTAACAATACAGGAATTATAATTAAATACCACATATTGAAGCTAGATAAAAATTAAAGTTTAAATTAACTATGATTAGTAAGGTACCAATTTTAGGCACTACAAGAGGGTCGATCCTTACTTGTGGCTATAACCGACTCCGAACCTTTAAAAATGATCTCTGGTACTCCATAGACCACAAAATTTATCTTTAAGGTTCCATGACCTTTAAAGCATTAATTCTAATAGGTGACCAATCTCACCTAGCTAAAACAGATTGGTGGCAACTCTAAACAAATGGTCATTTCGTGATGACTATTTAGGGTTAAGATGGGTGAATGATTTTATCTTAACTGTCGAGTCCCCATAAATAAAAGAATATTAATATCGATATGACCCAAAAAAAGAGAATAAATAGTTTTAAAATAATGATACTCACCACTTACATAGTCAAGGGTCGTTTAAATTAGGCTTGGTCAGGATTTGCATCTAGGCTATATTACGATAGCTTGGTGACTTCACTGGGGAACCAATATTTTTAGAGAGTCAAGCTAAATTTGATCATATGTAAATTAAATTTTAATTAATCCAGTTTCAATTCCCAATTTGGAAAATTTTTCTTTATGACTTTTTTATTTTTAAGTCAATGTTTGTGTATTTTCTCTTTATTTAAGAAAAAAGGGTATGCTTATCCCTTCACACACTGTGCACATCTATAATAGTTCCCTTCTGTCTGATGCGGGAGGGACATAAGTACCTAATAATTTAGGAAGAGGTGAAGTAGCTCTGCCTTCTGAGGTGTTAGCCTCTGTTTGGGCTAGTGAAAAGCCTATCGAGTGTAAATTCCTATGCCTGCCCGAGGTGTTAGCCTCGTTATAGGCATGGAAGATGTTCCCACTCGAATTGAACCTTTTCCAACATAAATCCATGATGGATAAGGAGAAGGTACCCCTTTAGTCTGTTATGGACTAAGGGCAATTCGAGAACCAATTTAGAGGTCTGACCCAAACCTCATATAGTGAACCTTAGTAGCTCCCAAATTAGTACCGTGCCCTTACTATAGGTGTCACCAAGGTTAGGAACATACGAAGGGATATGTGTACCTTTTTCTTTCTTTATTCTCCTGATTATTTCAATTACATCTTTGTGATATTATTTATTGCTATGCTTTATTATCTGGAATATTTATTTCATGGATACTAACTTCTTTACTTTTTTCTTATCCTTTTTGTGCATCATTCATTTGCATCATGGGCATTTGCTTTAGGCTTGATTTTAGATCCAGCTAATTTCCATTCGATTTTATAGCGAACCAAGCAAAAGTGGTGGTTATTTCCAGAACTTTTGAAGAAGTTTGCACAAAGTCCAAATTGAATCCAAGAAAATAGGGGGACTGCATACTCGGGGACTTTGCATCGAGATTGCCGAAGATCACACACTTGGGTCTCAGACAAAATAATATTTATGAATTGGTACATATATGGGAAGGATGGGATAAAGCCAAGCAAACCCAATTTATGGCAAAATATGGACATATGGGCATGTTGTTAAAGATCCCTATAGATGAACAGTTGGTCTGAGCTCTGACAAAATTCTGGGACCCCTCTTACCGATGCTTTTCATTTAACCACCATGACATGACCCCCACTATAGAAGAGATTGCATCATTATTAGGGTTGGGACAAGTAGAGACAAGACCTATCTACTACAAAGAGCATAACCCTATGAGTCATCGAAAAAGATTAGCATAGATCCTCAATTTATCTCCCTAGTTTCTTCGCTTTAAACATAAATGCAATACCACAATTGTTTCATGGCAATTTTTGAAAGAGTTTATTAGGGATCAGCCAAAAAAAGAGGAAGCCCTTAATGCATTTGCTTTAGCCATATATGGGTTGGTTTTCTTCCCAAGGGTGCTCAAACATGTAGAAGTAGTAGTGATTGATCTCTTTGACTGGCTAAAGCAGAATATGCATCATGTTCCCAACATCTTAGCAGAAATCATTCGAGCACTTAATGCGTGTTAGAAGTTGAGTGAAGGCAGATTCTTTGGAAGTGCATTAGTGCTATATATTTGGGCTTGGAACCATTTTTGGGGAGATGACGTCGATACGATTAGACCATATTTCTCACACTCTATCCCTCTCCTGCATTTATGGAGAAAGATTAGCCACAGTCATCAATGAAGAATTAATAGGTGGCGTCATTGAAGAACTTGGCTCTAAAAGAGATAACATGGATAGCTCTTTGGTTTGCACCCAAATCTATCTTGTATAGATGTGGTCAATTGTCATTCATGCCTTTACTCGGATTATGGGGTACAGTCATATGTGCACCACTTTTGGTCCGACGGTAATATGGGACTAAGCAATTCATCCATGACTTTCGATTTAGGTAGTATAGATTTGGATTATCATGAGAAATGATACAAGAACATGTTTTTGACAACTGTCGTACATTGAAAAGAGAGAAATGAGTCCAGGCTTCTCCCTTACACAGATCAGACCACTCTCAGGCATGATGTATAGAGATCAATTCGGGGTTGTGATTTGATTATTACAAGCACAGAGGGGGTCGGTCTTCTAACGATAATTCAACCAATGCCTCTAATGCCTTTTGAAGTGGAGTTAATCAGAGAAAAGCCAGGAAGAGATTAGAAAAGAGCAATTGCCGAGAATCAAGCGCTCTAGGAAGAGATCATGTATCTGAAGATGAAGATGGAAGCCAAAGAAAAAGATCTTCAGAAATAGAGGAATAGTATACTTTAATGACGTGTGATTGGGTAAAACAAAATAAGAAGTTGAAAATCATTGGTCTATCCGAGAGCTCCAACATCTCCTAATCAAGTTGCCAAGGAAATGCATAAGCTCCACAGAGAACTTATAAAGTGGAAAGCTAAAGCCACGAGAAGCAAAGCCAAGGCAGATGCATTCGAACAAGCAAAAGGTGCATGCGAATACACTAAGACAATGAATGATGTCTGCAAAAAAGAATGAATGGCTCTAGAATGCCCTTCACCAAGAATGGGAAAGGATGATAGAATTACTCTAAGAAAGAGAAACACTCATTTTAGCTTTAGGGCAAAAAAGACAAGAGTTGTCTCAAAGAGAGTGCAACATTAAGGCATGGCCCAAGCATATGAGGAAATGGATGTATGTTGGGATAACAAGTTTTTTTGAGTCTAAGACGAATGTGACAAGTGGACGACCAATTCATTAGGACAACAGTTTTATATTGATCATCTACCAAAACAAATTCAATCAGCAGTCATCCAAGCAAGAGATATGGTAAAGAGGATCCAAGGCCTTCGAAGACAGATAAACCCAGTTGGCGAATTCGACCTAATGATACTTTAGTTTTGGAGCAAGCCAAAAAGCAATATGACCAAATTAGGAAGTTTTATGGACATAATTCTAATATAATAAGTGATATGTAATTCCCTTCTAAAATCAATAGAATTATGGATTTTAAAGTCTTGTAGTAAAGCAAATGCCCTTGAATACATTCATTACTCATGAATACATACACATACACATATGATTATTGACCTATTAATAATTACTTAATGCCCAAAAATTTTTTAATTCACACAAGGTTTAACCATTGCGAATTGAGACCAATCAACATTGTCAATACCCACACATAGTTAATACACCAAAGCAAGAGCAAGGAGAATGGCTAAAGACCATATCGTAAGACTGAAACGGCTCGAGGAAAGCCACAGGCAGGCTCAAGAGGCCATGTTGAAAAGGTAGGATGAATTTTAAGCTTAAGTCTCATAGATGATAGAGCTACTACTAGTTAGAGGGCAAACTCACCCCACACAGGAAGCAAAAACTGATGCTCCCATTGAAGGATCTAGTGGGGCACCAGTTGAAGAATTAGGCACCAACTCACCAATGGCCAATGCCCAAAATGTAAAACATAGGGCCCTGGCAGCTACTCCTCCACCAGTCATCATCATAAACCCAAAGGCCATACCTTAAGAAATAACTATGCGACCTATTCCCATCCAAGAGGACTATATGGGGCTAGGCATCGATGAAGAAGAGAAGATTAAGCAAAAGCCAATTAAGTAGGTGAGGCCAAAAAAAAAAGGAAAAGGTTAAACTATTATTCCTTAAAATAAGGTTAAAAGCCATAAAGAGGGCCAAATTATATAGTAGTGTGGACATTGAAGACCTTAGCTTAGTTCCAGATCTTGTTCTACCCTCAAAATTTAATATGCCAGAGTTTGAGAAGTATAAAGGCACTACATCTCTGAAGGCACACATCAAAATATTCATCAAAAAAATTACAAGCTACTTACAAGATGATAAACTCTTGATCCACTATTTTTAGGAGAACCTATTAGGATCGGCGTTGAGATGGTATAATGATTTGAATCGTACCCAAATTAAATGTTGGGCTGACTTAGTAAGTGCTTTTCTCCAACAATACAAGCATATGGCTGAGTGGGCTTCAGATCATTTAACCCTTCAAAATTTAGAGAAAAAGTCAACCGAATCCTTCAAAGAATATGCCCAATGATGGAGGAGCTTAGCCTTTCAAGTCCGACCACCCTTGCCAGAGAAGGAAACAACAATGTTATTTGTCAATACTTTGCATTCGCCTTATTATGACAAGCTGGTAGAGAACACGATAAAGAATTTCTCTGATATTGCAATCTACGGAGAAATGATCGAATCAGCCATTAAGGTCAGGATCTTTCATCAGAAGAGTCCTCTAGTGCAAAAAAGCTAAGACCAATAAAGAAAAAGGATAAAACATCATCAGCTGATTATGTAAGCCAACCATACCGCCTAGGACCTCACCCCTATTATCAAAATCCAAGATAAATGCCCTAAAACACTTATCCATACAACATATCTCAAGCACTCGTTTTAACAACTGTCCAAGCTACCATTCCAAACCTGCTTCCCTAAAACCAACTAAGACCTAACACTAATACACAACCCTAAAGAACTAATCAAACCAGACCTTATTTGACCCTCTTCCTTATTCATATAAGGAAACGTTCAACAAACTTTCAGAAGTAAGGTTAGTAGTGCCAATTTTTGCCAAACCGTATGAAGGCAATTATCACAGCTGGTATGACCTGAACCAACACTGTGAATACCATGCACTATTGGGTCACTCGATTAAAAACTGCCAATACTTTAAACACAAAGTTTAAAGCCTTTTTAATAGAGACGCCTTCAAGTTTGATAACACGTCGGCTCCCAATATGGCAGCAAACCTTTTACCAGATCATCTTAAGCTTAGAGTCAACATCATCAGCATTGAAAATAGGCAATGGAGGAAGTTGAGTATGGAAAAGGTCAAAACACCCTTAGGAAAAGTAGGGATGATTCTGACTAAAGTTGGAATCCTTAGCCGAATCAAAAAAGCATTAAAGGATAATTTGATAATAGTGTCAATTTTTGCAAGTATCATTGATTTTGGGGCATACCTTATAAAGTTACCTCAATTTTTGAGCATTGATTCAAGGGATAATGAATAATGGTGAGATCGAGTTCTTAGAACAAACTAAAGTGAAAACGAAAAAATCAGTCAATATGGTGAGGGAAGGATTGCCACAAACCTTATACAGTTTTGACCGCCCTCTCATCATTCATTGCAACCAGACCATAACCTTAAAGACGGATACTACCCCCAGACTGATTATTAGGACACCAACGCCATTCCCTTATCAAGATAGTAAATAGGTGCCACGAAAGTATGATGGTAGGGTCATTACTTGAAAAGCTGTTACTGCCCAATTGGCATCCGTCAATATCATAGAAGTCAACCATGTTACAAGAAGTGAGCGTGTATACGGTAGGAAAACCAGTTAAGCCAGTACGAAGGCAAAATTAAAGGCATAAATATCTAGAAAGGCAGTGGTTATCGAGAATGTCTAAGAGGAAAAGCAAGAACCAATAAAAGAAAAATAGGTAACCGAATTCCTAAAGTATATTAAGCACAGTGAATATAGTGACATGGAGCATTTAAAGCAATAACCAATGAAAATTTCCTTGCTAACTTTGTTACAGTTTTGAACTTAATCAGAATACTTTATTGAAAGTACTAAATCAGGCCTATGTCCCTTAGGATATTTCTATCAACAAACTTGACCGCCTGGTAAATAATATTATCGCTAACAATTTTATCTCATTTAGTGAGGATGAAATTCCTTCTGAGGTAATACTTCACCAAAAGCCCTCCACAACATGACCCAGTGCAAAGGGGCCATACTACTTAAGGTCTTTATCAATAATGGCTCTACTTTAAATGTCATGCCATGGAGCACTATCCTTGTTTACCTATAAATTTTAGCCAAATCAAAGAAAGCCATACGATTGTCAAGGCTTTTGATGGAATAAGGAGGGATATCAAAGGAACTATTTTAGTTACTCTAGAAATTGGTTCTTGCCCATTTAAAATTGAGTTTCACGTTATGGATATCGCTCTAGCATACAATTGTTTGTTAGGGCAACCATGGATTCACCTCACAGGGGCCATTCCATTTTCCTTGCATCAAAAAGTCAAGTTTATAATGGATGAAAGATTGGTGAGTCTATCTGGGGAAGAAGACATAATCGCTATGATGTCTACAGAGGGCTCCTTACATTGACACAAACGCTAAAATTGATGAATGCTCTTTCATAGTTTTTGAGATTGTCAATGCAACCTTTATATTAAAAGGGTAAGTCATCCCTAAACTGAGGCTATCTAAAAGCATGCATATGGGCCTTTAGTTGATAATAGGGAAAGAAGCCTTAGTCAAAAAAAGACTCGAGAGACGTTTGTAAGGAATCAACCAGGCCATTAATGTTAATGGTAAGAAAGATAAATATGGATTAGGCTTCAAGCCAAAAAGAGTTCAGAAGAAGAAGTTTAAAAAATGAATGAAGAAAAGCAGCTATTCCTGGGTATTGGTCAATAGTCAAGCTAAAAATCAACTCCCTACCCCTCATTGGAGGAAATTTTTTGCTATAGAGGAGTCAATCTGGAAAATAGAGATAAAAAACCAGGAACATTGTTATGGTGATCAATGAAGCCTTCCAAAAGCATCATGTGGCTGCCATTGGAAAAGATGATGAAAAGTTCACTGAGGATCATGGGATTCACCAGTGCCCCCTAGATATGTTTTAAGGAATTGGATATGTGCTGAGAGAACATAATGTCTAGGCCAATCCTAAAGTAATAACTAAGAAGTGAACTCTATCGTCTATAAATCTTTTTGTAAAAATTTATAATGTTAATTTATCATCAGTAAAAATGAAATGCATGTAATTTTTCCTTATATAATCTTTCTTGGCTCTTTTTCTTTTTTATGTACGTTTTTTTATGATTTCTTATTTCAACATCTCTTTTCTTTTTTTTTTGTTTTTGCATTCGTACCCCATTCATATCCCATATTTTTTTACCCATTTCTTCCTTGCTTTTGCTTTTATAGAGAAACAGATAAATATGATCAGGATTCAGAGGTTAATTTTGAATAGACTATTTTCTTGAATAAGATGATCTTGAAGAAAATATTGATGATCATATCATGCCTCCTGATTTGTTAAAAATAATTGAATAAGAAGATGAGCGTATAATAACCCATGAAGAACACACTAAAATTATTAATTTGGGGAATGATGAAAACAATAAGAATAGGAACAACCATAAAGGCTTCCACTCGTGAAGATTTGATAAGTCTACTACATGAATTCTGAGACATCTTTCCATGGTCTTATCAAAACATGCCAGGATTGGATGCGAAAAATATGGTTCATAAATTGCCTTGAAGCCTGCAAATTGGTTCAATAGAAGCTAACGAGAATGAAATCGAAGATGCTTTTGAAGATAAAAAAAGAGGTTAAGAAGTAGTTTGAATCTAGATTTCTAAAGGTGGCAAAATATCTGAAGTGGGTTGCAAACATTGTCTTGGTTCCTAAGAAAGATGAAAAAGTTAAAATGCATGTAGATTATCGGGACCTCAATCGAGCAAGCCTAAAAGATAACTTTCTCCTCCCTCATATAGACACTCTAGTTGATAATACTACAAAGAATTGTTTATTTTCCTTCATGGATGGATTTTTAGGGTATAACAAAATTAAAATGGCTCCAGAGGATATGGAGAAGACCATATTTGTCATAATGTGAGGAACATTTTGTTAGAAAGTAATGCCATTTGGGTTGAAGAATACAAGAGCAACTTACCAAAGGGTAATGGTCACCCTACTCCATGACATAATGCATAAGGAAATTAAAGTGTACATTGATGACATAATTGCTAAGTCTCCTTATCGCAATGTACCCCGGGGTGGATCATCATGAATCTATGGGTGTGCATGACTTAAAATATTTTCCTAACTTGGAAGTATCTTCTTGACCGAGACTTTTCTTTGGTGATGTGATGAGAATGAGGATGTATAGATTCTTGACTTATGGTACAGTGAAAGAAACCATAAGACCTTGGATGACCATTACGAAATGGACAACATTTGGAGTCGTTAGCGATCATTTAGAGTTAAGCATGACCAGATGCTTATTGAAACCTTTGCTTTGAGTTACGAAAATCAAAACATCGATTCCATGGTGTACGTAATACAAAAATTCATCGTTTAGGTTTAGGAGCTGGTTACGCATAATGAGGTATGAACCTCTTTGTGACACCCGTAATCGGTACCTTACTAGCTATGTCTTGTCTCAGTTTTGATTCTTTCGATCTTAACTTGTCATTATTTCGATATAACCTTCTTTTAATGCATGAATCTTATAGAAATACAAATGCAGGTTTTGATGAAAAAGATTTAATCTCATATACGCCCTGGAGAGATGGGGAATATAGAGATTTTCAATAAAATGACCTC
>JBBYHM010015198.1:0-11060 GCA_038381775.1 Adansonia rubrostipa
CAATTTTTATCATATTTGAATATGATATTTTATAATTAAATATATAAAATTAATATAATTGAGATTACACAACTTGCAAGTTCATCTTTTTTAATTTTAATTTTTTTAATTATAATTGTAAATAAATGATAATCAAATAAATTACTCAGCTAGAATATAACATAAAATTTGACTATACAATTTGAAACGCAACTTGAGACTTTAAAGTTCCAAGGCCTCTTCCTTACCAATAAGCCAATACCTTACTAGCTATCTTCCTAAATTAAGTTATGATATATATATATATATATATATACCAAATGAATATTAAACTTATCTATGAATCGAATAAATATATCCAACTTAATTCAGATCAGGGAAAAAAATTAGACCATTACCATATTCATGAACAAGTTAATCAATGCGTGTTATTAAAGTTCTCTTTTTTTTTTTTTTTAACACTTCTATGTTTTCAGTCCTAAAATTTGAATTTTTATATTCGTATCGTTCCTAACCTGGGAAGGTTTTATCTGTCTTCGGGACAGTAAACCTCCAAGAAAAGCATTCATATGAGAGCAACTTCTAGTTGCTGAATGCTGTCCTTTGTCGGAAGGGATAATTTCATTCCATTAAATCAAATATTTGGGCTTCTATACTTACGATGTCCTTTCTTTTGTGGCTGCAAAGCTTGAGCCCTACATTTGAAAAAGCAGCCTCACATACCATCATCGAGTTGCCTACCAATTTTGAAGGCTGAGGCTAAAGCCCACATATTTGAACCAAAGAAATAACAAATAATACTCTCTTCCGCTCAAATCACAACAAGCCAATTGAATTAACACAGATTAATAGATAAATTAGACTTATTTAGTTTTATAATTTTATATCATAATTATATTAAGATGTTATATGTTAATAATTTATTTTATATAAATTTTTATATATCTATATGTCCACTGTATATTTATATTACCTTCATATATTATATAATTTTTTTCTGTTCAAAATTACGATTTTTGTAGCTTTATAAATAAAGCTTAGAGGCTGACACGCAACTCTGGTGTTGTGAAGGACCCAACCCTAGACTAAAGTCAAGTCAATGGTTGCTGCTGCTCTTCCATGGCTTAATCACCGTTAATCCCATTTTTTTCTTCTTTGATTTCAGATTTCTAGAAATTCATTTCTTCCAGAAGATTTTGCCCAAGATATGAAACAAATTTATTTTAAGTAAAATGAATTTATTGTAGAAAATTACCCTTTCTAACAAAGATTGAATCCGGCCCACATGTTCTTTCTGTTATATTTATGGGCATATTATAGAAAATGGAACATAGAAAAAAGAAAGATAAAAAAGAAATTCTTTAGTCAACAATGGGTACGAACAGAAAGAAAAGGGAAAAAGTTGGGATTTTTAAGTACCATAAATCGGTAATATATGTCTTACAATCAATAGGATTGATTTTAAGATTCATGTTATATTAAATATTAATTTTATTAATTAATATATTTTTTATCTACAAATTTGTTAACATTAGATAATACTTAGCATATTAAATATAATCCGTCCTTGTAATAAATACGCTTTGAAAAAAAATACAAACAAATTGTAATTATTGCATCTTTATTGCATAAAAATTGTATTTCTAAAATTATTTTCAGTCAACATTTAATAAAAAAAAATACAATTTTTCATAGACTATGGATTATGAACGGAGTTTTATCTTTGGTTTCTTTCTTGCTCGGTCGGTGCCTTCTTGCGTGTTTGGTTTCTCCACATCCATTGGTATGTAAGTGTGGACCGGCGATAATTTTGTGGAACCGAGGGTTCTGATATCCCTCTGATATGCTCGAGAATAATCTATAAACTACTTAGTAAAATAACCTTAATGATTGCTTACTTAGTTGCCATGTGGTAATTTTTGAAAGAAAATTTGTAATATTTTTGAATAATTTTTTGGTTTAAATTAAAGTTAAAATTCAAATCAAATTTATTTAAAAACTTATATGTTAATCCGAATTAATTTAAAATATTTTAATATTTTATACCAGGCCATAAACAACATCTTATTTTTTGTATAGGATATTAGTAAAGATGAATATGATGAGGTCATATTACATTATTTTTTTTAATTGAAAGTCAAACATAGCTGTTTTAATCTGACAGTAATTTTCTCTTCAAATCACATCAAAAACTTTGAAAGAGCAGGAAAGTTGCCCAAGGAATTCGGAAAATGGTGGGATCATAAGAGATGGCTGACGCTGTGGAGTTGGAGGCTGTGGGGTTGAACGGTCTCCTCTAGGGTTCAAAAAGAGGAAACGAATTAGAAATGCAACTTTTTCGAACGTGGAGGGATTGCGAGGAGGGGGATTAGCAATGCTACTTTTTTGAAAAGAGAGGTATTATTAATGCAATTTTTTCAAAAGTAAAAACTCTCAACTATTAATTCTTTTTAAGTTATCATATAAAATTTTTAACATGATTCCAGGTGCGAATGGTAATACTTATAATCAAGAACCTTCTCGCCTATGATTTACTTTGAGAAAACTCTTATCGGTATATAGTGAGTTAAAATTCATCATGTGAAGAGGGGAGCGATTCATTTTACGGACCGTCAGGCTGACTTGGGTGTTTGGCAGTCTTGCAGTCAGTGGATGGGGGTATTTTTTTATGATTTTTTTATATTTTTTTTGTGTGCCGTTATAGAAGTAAATTTTTGATAATTTAATTTCTTTAAAAAATATTTATTTTGTTATATTTTAATATATTATAATATAAATTCAATGATATAATCAGCATAATTAAATGTCTCAAAATTTATGAAAAAAATATAAATTTTTAATAAATCAAAAAATAATATAAAAATATAATACTTTAAATATAATTATGATATAAAGATTATGAATATAATGCGGTGATATGTGAAATGAAATTAAAAATTTATTTATCTATAATATTTATTTATAATTTTATGTTATATTATATAAATATATATATATATATATATATATTAAAAAAAGGGGAAAAAGAGCAATCGGTATAACGGGTAGCTATGCAGGAGCTTACCAAAAGCTCTCCGCTGCAAACGTACAGCAGAAATCCCCGGAGCTTTGGCCCATAATAATACAAAATTAAAAATTTTAAGTGCAAAGTACTTATACAACGTAAATACAATTAAAAATTAATTAAAATATGATATAAATATATAAAAAATATTAATTATTTTAAATATTTATATAATTAATTTATAATATATAATATTTTAATAATAAATTATTTAAAAATTATTTTTATATAATAAATTAATTATATATAAATATAAATTTTAATAAATAATATGTTAAAAATATCATATTATAATAAAAATTTATTTAAAAATAATAATTTAATAATTTAATTTTTAAAACATTAAATTATATAAAATAATTATAATTAATATAAAATAAAAAATTAATATAAAATATACTCTAACCTAAATAAATTTAAAACTAAAAAAAATCAAAAATTAAATAAATGAAACCAAAAAAAATTTAATACAAACACACTCAAACCTATCCAATTACCACGCTATCAATTTCTTGAGCAAAACATTTTAGGTGACTCCCTTACCGTTGTACAGCTGTCAACATATAAAGCCCCCTTCAGATCTTTCTAGTCTATGGTTATTATTAGACGGATATATTGAAGTATTAGATGAATCTATGCAATAAAAAATTAAAAAAAATTGATAATAATCCTAAGACAATACGTAAACTATACGTCAAACCATCTTGTTTTTCAGCCGACATTCAACTTAGCACACCGTAACCACAAACAATTAATCCTGGATTTGGTCAGGGAACGCAGAAATAGTATTTCAAGATTTTTTATTTTTTTAATATTTATTGTTTTTTATAAATTTTTTATAATTAAAAATAAACAATTTCAAAAAGTTTAAGGTTTACGGGGCCTATAAATTCGCCTCACTTGTCCAACCGGCCTCAAGAAAATGAAAAACCTCTCAATGGCCAGAGGAATTATTTGTGTCTTTCTATCTCTCCTGGCCGTGTTGGCCGCTGGCAGCCAAGAGGTTCCGCCAATCAATTATGGATCCTTTGGGAGGAAGATGGCTCCGGGTTGCAGCCCTAGTCAACCCGAGAACTGCCCACCGCCTGTTCCCGGGCACCAGAGAGGCTGTAACCCTAACGAACGTTGCCGTGGAGGTTAAGGGCGCCGGTAAGATAAAGTTGTTTTTCGTCTTTCCTTGTAAAGCTTTCTGGGTTTCTTTGATGGTGTGAATCAGTTGGTGTATGTATTTGGTTCTCTTTCGTGGATGGTTTTGTCCACCGATGTTTGCTCACTTTACGATTTGTGCCCCAGCTTTGTTCCCCTGTTTGAAATCAAAAGTATGCAATTTCTCAAGTGCTCGTTTTATTTTGAGATTCTGTTCGGTCATTTGCTCTCTTTATGACTTTTTTTTTGGGTTCTGTCTTGAGTTAAAATGATGCAGACTCTCTCATTTTATCCCTTGCTTATTTATTAATTTATTTATCAAAGCTATAATCATATTGGATGGATCTCTTTTCTCCCTATCTAATCTCAGCTTTCGATTAACAGGGTTAACATGTTGACTTCCGACTCCTTTTTGGCTTTTATCGTGGCACTGTCAAGAATTCAGATTCTTATTTTGAGTTTTGGAATAGTTCTTCTTCATAGGCGGGGGGAAAGGATGTTTCTCATTTTTAATTCTTCTCAGGCAGGTTCTACTCATTGAGGCGTCTTAGTTTGATTTTTCCTTTTCTTGTATGCTTTTTTTTTGGTTTCCTTGTATGATTGTTACCACATGTCTTAAAAAAAAAGGCATTTCCATTTAACTGTGTATACGATAGATGGCTTTGGGTGCCTTTTTTTTTTTAAAAAAAAATGGAGTACAAAGAGATGTACCGGCAAATGACAGAGGAAATCTAGTCCTTTTTTCATGAAAGAGGCGGCGTTTCTTTCTTGTTTGGATTTTGTCCTCTTCTTTTATTTTTTCCGTTTGGTTTTTTTTTCTCGCATATCTTGTCTTGTGTCACCTTGGTTACTTGATTAATTTTTTTGGGTTTAGAAAAGAAATCCATTGCTTTTTATTTCTGAACGAAAATCAAATTTGGTTTATAAAAATCTGGGTTTGTATTAATCAAGTTTTACCTTTGTGTTTTGATGGATCAAGATAGTCAGCCGGGGATCACTATGATATTGGAAAGCTTAAACTTTTCGTGTCTCCCGCCCTTTATATATATATATATATATATTCTCCAATATTCTCTGCCGTAATTTATCTCCCCTACGGTGCCCGTCACGGCGGTACCGTCGCTACCTCAGCTCTTTTGGTCAAACTTTCAATCAGCGATTCCTAGAAGTCAATGAGCTAGCGTCATTGAACGTGATCAAATTCAAAGACCTTACAAAAGAAAAAAAAAAAAGAGGAAATCAATGAATAAAACATTAAAAAAAAAAAAAGCTAAGACACGCGTTTTCTACTACCCGAAAATCCTCCAATAGTTGTTAAGATTAAATACTACATTATTTATAATAAAATATTACGTTAAAGTATAATTATTAATAATTTTATTTATTATTCTTAATATATTAAATAAAACATATGGTAATTTTAAAAAATATCTTAGAAGTATTGGTTAAAAAAAATCAATAGTATTAGTTTTTTTATCATTAAAAAGACATTTAAATACCACTTTAATTAATACACTTGGTGTAATTTATTTTCAACAAATCAACAATTTACTCATAAATGGTCAAAAGAAAGCTTTCCTTTTTGAATAAAAAGAATTATTTATTTTCTAAATAAATTTTTATAATTTTATTATATTCAAATAAATTTTTATTTTAATTTATATGTAACTAAATTCTTATATTAAATGACATACTAATTTACATTAAAAATTTATTTAAATATAATAAAAATATATTTATTTAAATAAAATGATAAAATTTAAAATTTCTTTTAATATCTTAATGAAACCTAAAACTAATAATAAACCACCATGAAAAATCAAAATATGTTAAAAAATTTTTGGAAACAAAATGTCAGCTCGGAAATCATTGCGTTAACGTTTTTTCTTTCCGCCCTTTCAGAAGCTGTCCCTTTACACGTGTGGGACTAGCCTTTTTCATGTTGCGCTTTTTAACGTAATAAAAACAAAGTTTGACAATCAACGCGTACTATTTCAAGCTTTTCCTTTCACATGTGGGACCGGCCTTTTTCCTCTTTCCCTTTTACTGTAATAAAACCAAAGTTAGACAATCAATGTGGATTGGTTCAAATAATTTGATTAAAATTTTAAATTTAAATATTATAAATAAAAAATTTTATTTTAATAAATAAATAAATTTAATTTAAATTAAATTAATTAAAATTTAATAAACTTTTGAATATGTACTTTTGCTTTAAATTAGTTCAATTCGTCTGTTTTTTTCTTTCGCTTTCTAAAAAAGCTAAGTTTGACAAACGTAGCTCCCTCTCCATCAAATGTGCTTTTGGTAATTAATTATATGAGCTAACATCACAATCTCAAATGCCGACAAAATTATTTAATATTAAAAAAAGCATAATTTGATTTTTTTTTTTCAAACTTTCATCCCTTCGTGATTTTTTCTAAGAGACTTTTATGTTACCATAATTTTTAATTTTTGTAAATTATTCATTCAAAACATGCACCAAAGGGGAGGAATAGGAGTTGTTATAAGAGATAGGGATGGTTTTGTGCTAGGAGGCGCAGCAATGAAGGAAAGTCAAAAGTGTTTGAGGCCTGCAGTTGGGAAGCCACGGCTGTTGTTAAGGCACTTAAGGTGGCTCATCAAATGGGGTTTTTGCAAAGTAATCCTCATGGGTGATTCTTTTTGGGTAATCAAGGTGCTGCTAATTAATTGAGCAGGAAGAGTTGTCGAGTGTGGGACCGATCATAAAATAGGGCCCAGCTAGGATAAGTGGTTTTCAAGAGTGCATTCCCCAAAACACTACAAGACACCACCGGATTTAGTTTGTCCCTAGAGCATGATACGTACTGGTTGGAAGATTATCCCGACTTATCACATCAAGAAATTATGTATGATGCTATTAATGGTTAAATGAATGAAAGATTTTCTTTTCAGTAAAAAAAATTTTTTTTCATCATTACTATAAACTGGAGTGGAAGCGGCAATCTAGAGTTAAAGTAAATATTAAAATTTATCATTTATAATTATTAAATATTATATTTTAAAAATAATTATATAAATTTATTGAATTAAATTTTATAACCTTTCGTATTTGTATCACACGCGTGTCCATGCTTCCCCAGTTGCGTGATTTATTATTGTAACATAATAAAAATAATACAATCGATGGAGCAATTGTCCTGTAGAATACCTACATAAAATATATAAATGTTCAATAATGCCCTCCCTTTCGAAAGAAAAACCCTTTGTATCTATATTATATATAAAATTTTTAACTCAATTTAATATTATAAACCAAATAATAATAACTAAATTAAAAAAAATTATACCTATTATCTATAAAAATTACGTATAACTCTTGTACATGTAAAACAAAGTTCCCATGCCTTTTTTATCTTTCAATGGTTTTCTTACACGTGTCCAAAATTATCTATTGTTTATAACAATTTTTATTTGGACCCGTTTAAAAAAACTATTGAAGTCACCAAAAGAGAAAAAGGGGGGGAAAAAAAAAAAGTAAACCTATCCCCTTCAGCAGAAGTCGTCCACCCCTGTTTGCGGCATTCTCTGTCCCTTTCACATATGTTAACCGCGTCCGCGCATGGGCATAAAGAAAATTTAGACAACGTTTTGAGTATTTCGTTAAATCATCCCTTTTCAACTGCTGATAATATAGTATATCTATTCCCCTTCGTGTAACGGCTTAGCCATTATCATTGTTATCAAAAAGGAAGAGGATCGTGCCGCACTGTAATGAAGTAACTTGGCTGAAATGAAAATAACACTTTTCTCTCTTTCTTTGGTATATGATATATCTCCTCTCTAAGATTTCTTCTGTTCTATACTTACATCCCTTATCTACAATTTCTGCTTCTCTTCAACAAAATCACCTCTGTTTGTTGCTCTACTTGTGTTGCTGTGCATTTGTTACTGATTGGCCTGTAATAGGCCTCATCGATCCAAGATTCAAATCGATAAACCTTGAAAATGAAACCTGTCTCTAACTTCGAAAGAATTATCTTTTTCTTTATAGCTCTCCTGGCCTTGTTGGCGTACCTTGCAGCAGGCACCGAAGGGGTTCCCATGATCGGATATAGATCCATCGGGAGGAAGATGACTCCGGGATGCAGCCCTGCTCAGCCCGAGAACTGCCCACCGCCTGTTTCAGTACACCAGAGAGGATGTAACCCTAACCAACATTGCCGTGGAGGTTAAGGGCGCAGAGAAGGTGAATTAAAAAGAACAAATCCGGTGGCTATGTTATTTAATTTATTTTTACTACTTATCGTAGTATTTCAATGGTTCTGAGTCTGGCATGTTATTTTTGTTCCAGCTGTAATCTTTTGGTCATTCTGGATTGGTTTTAATGAGTCTGCTGTTATTTGGATAAGTTGGAGATCGTGTGGACAATTGCTTTTGGGGGGTTTTAATGAATTCATGGTTCTACATTTGTTGTTGTTCGTCTCCCCTTGTATGGGAGGAAGCTTTCTCTGCTCCTTTGATGATGTGAAATGTGAATCATTTGGGGTTTGTATTTGGTTGTCTTTTATGGCTGGTTTTGTTGACCGATCACCGATGTTTGCTCTCTTTATGAATCGTGTTGGAACCTGCACTTTGAAATCAAATGTATTGTATCAATATAGATGCAGTTTTTCTAGTGTTCGTGGGATTTTTTTTTTTATTATTTTTGGAAATTCTGTTGATTTATAATGTTAATGTAATCTTTGGTTGGTACGAAGAAGACCGCATAGTGAATTTCGATGTTGGTAGAGCGTTGGTTGTGTCTTGAATTAAAAATTCTGCAGGCTCATATTCATTGTTTTTGATCAATGATTATCTTATTGGAAAGACCCTTTCCCCCAATCTAATTTCAGCTTTATAGATATATAAAATGGTTAACTTGTTCATGTTGCCTTCTAACCGCTTTTGGGTTTTATCCTCCAGCACAAAAGTTTCTTGGCTTTAACTTTATAAAGAATTCAGATTCATTATACTTAGCAGCAAACTCCAGTGTAACCAAAGACAAAAATACTAAGTTATACATATTCTGAAGAGAAACATCAAGGCTATATATATATATATATATATATATATATTTATATATTTATATATATGGAATTAATCTTTGATACAATGAATTTTTTATTTTCGTTTGAGAGTTTTAAAAATTTTACTGTTTATATTAAATAATTATTTATATATATACGCGTTTGGCCTCTCTGCCACTGCCACTGTGATGAGACTACAATTTGACACGTGGGAATCTTTGTATATGTATTTTTGGTTTTTACCGACCAATCCCTTCAACATTTGATAAGATTAACTAATACATTATTTTTCGGTAAAATAACGTGTTAATATATTAATTTATGATTTTATTTATCACTTCTGATGTAATAATAAAGATATTATGTTAAAAAATTTAACATTCAATTTTTTTTTTAAATTTAATTGATGAATACCGATGAACACACAATAAAAATTATTTATCTATAATTTAAAAAAATAAAATACCACTTTGATTAGTACAATAGGCACTGTTTAATATATTTTGTCAATAAATCAATAATTTACTTAGAAGTAATTGAAAGAAATACATTTATTTTTGGTTGAATTAAGACTTCAAGAGGAAGATTTTCATCATCGCCATAATTCCTTACTGAAATTAAGGACACCAAAGTACTAGCTTATGTTCTCTCTCTCTCTCTCTCTCTCTCTCTCTCTTTTTTTTTACATCATGCGACAATTGTTTTACTTTGATACAGATTCATCCATCCATTTATATAGTTATGAGCTATATAAATTTCTTAAGTTATATGATATCTTCTCTCTCTCTCTATATATATATATATACACAGCAAATAAATACTAAACTTATTTATGAATCGAATAAATATATCTAACTTAATTCAGACTAGAGAAAAAAATTAGATCATTATCACATTCATGAACAAGTTAATCAATGGGTGTTATTAAAGTTTTCTTTTCTTTTTTTTTTAATACTTGTATGTTTTCATTCTTAAAAATTTGAATTTTTATATTCATATCTTTCCTAACCTGAGAAGGTTTTTTCTGCCTTCGGGGTATTTAAACTCCAAAAAAAGCATTCATATGGGAGCAACTTCTAGTTGCCGGATGCTGTCCTTTGTCGGAAGGGTTAATTTCATTCCATTAAATTAAATATTTGGGCTTCTATACTTACGATGTCATTTCTTTTGTGGCCGCAAAGCTTGAGCCCTACATTTGAAAAAGCAGCCTCACAGACCATCATCGAGTTGCTTACCAATTTTGAAGGCTGAGGCTAAAGCCCACATATTTGAACCAAAGAATTAACAAATAATACTCTCCCGCTCAAATCACAACAAACCAAATGAATTAACACAGGTTAACTTACTTAGTTTTATATATTTATATCATATTTATATTATTATTATATTATAATTATATTAAAATATTATATGTTAATAATTTATTTTATATAAATTTTTATATATTTATATTTTCACTTTATATTAACATTACCTTTATATATTATATAATTTTTTTTCTGTTCAAAATTACGATTTTTATAGCTTGATTAATAAAGCTTAGAGGCTGACACGCAACTATGTAATTGTGAAGGACCCAATCCTAAACTAAACTCAAGTCAATGGTTGCTGCTGCTCTTCCATGGCTTAATCACTTTTAATCCCATTTTCTTCTTCTTGGATTTCAGAATTGTAAAACTTCATTTCTTCCAGAAGAGTTTGCCCAAGCTGTGAAACTCATTTATTTTAAGTAAAATGAATTTATTGTAGAAAACTGCCCTTTCCAACAAAGATTGAATCCGCCGACATGTTCTTTCTGTTATATTTATGGGCATATTATAGAAAATGGAATGTAGAAA
>JBBYHM010015209.1:0-11060 GCA_038381775.1 Adansonia rubrostipa
ATTTTACATATAAATAATTAATTTAAATAAAAGTTCACAAAACATTCCTGGATGTGGAGCATTATGAAAACTTGAGCTGCCATTGATTGTTTCTTTTATTACTTCAATTTATTTGCATTACAAATTTAATTAAATATATAAAAGGAAAAATACGCACATGACGATCCACAACATGCCTTTTACACGTATCGTTTTTACTCTTGTCATGTCATCCCAAACATTTGTATCTTAACATGCTTATGTTAGGCAATGGTTTATTAAATGCTGGGTCTTGCACCTTTCATTGTATCCTCCTTCACCTTCAATCACATTTCTCATAAAATTACACAAATAAAACCTTAAAAATTGCTAGTACGTGGGGAATCGAAAACATGAAAAATTGACGAAGGCTTCAAGGTGTGTAACAATACCACTCTCTTTAAGGTTTTATTCGCCTCTACCATTAATTAGGTATGCAAAAGGGTTACCAGCGTATAAACTTCGAGGATACAATGAAGCCTTATGATTGACAGTGTTTTGCATTGACGACATTAATCCATTATGCATTAAGCAGTGTGTGACAAAACTACTAAAATTTTATTTGTAGTTTTCTATCTATGTCTTCCAAATGAGAGAGGTTCTATTTATAAGCAAAGAAATACCTCTTCATATGGACATAACTTTTTTAAATACATGTCTATTTGGATAGTTACATCACTTGGTAAATAATCAAGAGACATCACTCTTAATTAAATAATTAATAGACATTACTTTGAAGACATGACATTTTATTATTTTGAAAATGTTCCAACAGGTTATATTCCTCGAATTATTTTTTTAATATTTTATTTGATATCTTTAATTGATATATATATTAAAACATAAATATAAAAGTATAATCTTTTGAATATTTAAAGATTAAAAAATTAAATATATTCGTATTAGATATATCAAAACTCAAATAATATATGTGGCCATGGTTCTAACAATTTTTTTATAGATTAATTGAACCTGGAGGGAAGGTCTCTATTCATAACACCAATAATTGATCTGCCCATTTATATTGAAAAAGAAACTTGGTAAATATTAAATTCAATTACTATCTTCAATCAAATCGAATCGCCATAAATTTAAAATCATTGTATTATAAAAAAGGTACTCACGAGTCAGGTTATAATTTGAAAAATTTTAAATTTTTTATTCAAGTTAATCCGTTCATATTATTCATATTTACTGTTCATAATTAATAAAAATTAAAAAATATATATTATAAAATTTTTAATTATTAAATATCAGCTTGAGCTAGATAAATATAATCGAAACTAAAAAAAATCTATTTAAAACTCGATTTTAATGAATCGAACATGTCAAACTGAACTATCCAATTTGAAAATATGTCTAACTATGAAGCATAAATTTCTAAACATCACAAAAATTTTGCTTCTAGTTTTTAAATAATCTTTTTTTAATTATATTTTTTACATACAAATACAATACTAAGAAATAACTCCGATGGGAAGAAAAAAAAAGAAGGCGTTAAGAGACCCTCTTAGCCCAACCCTAAACACTTTAAGATCCTTTTGCAAACCTGCTTCCATTTCGAGTCAAGAGATAGATAAATAGACACATCCTATTGCACTGATCGAGGGCGTTTGTAGTGACTGAGGGGGTCGAAGATCAAAAAGTTAATTATTTATCAGCCAAGCATTCTTCTTATGGCTAGATCCAATCTCCTGGTGCCTGCGGAAAAGAAAAAAAATTTTACGTTCTTCCTTTCGAGAAGGGAGGATTAGGAAAATTCTATTGATTGCCGCTTTCTCTGAACCTCCGAGAAAAGCATAAAAAAAAAAGGCTTTCATAGCCAAAAATGAAAAAAACAAGCATGCACTTGTTTTTATTTATTTTTTCTTTAACTCCAGCCATGTGAGATGTGTAATTATAAATAAATACGACCTTGAATACTCTGGATGACCCTAAATCCTAATGTCTCGCACTGAAGCCACGAGTAACATATTATAAGCAAGTGATAGTGTCGTTTGCCTTTACCAATTTTTCTTCTACAATTATAAGTTCCTATTTTTAAATTATTGTTTTCTTTTCCTTTGTTTCTAATAAGACAAATCTGTATTTATCTTAATTTTTTAATCAAACAAAGATATAATTTTCCCCTTCAATGATTGAATGGAATCAAGGGTTAGCTATATGATTTATTTTGATTGAAAAGAAAAATTATGAAAAAAGATGGAAGGGATCCTAATGGAAAGGAAAAGGGTAGAGGACATGAATTCCAATTAACTTTCAATAAAAGTATGTGGGTTTTTTCTTAGGCCAGACAAGAAAATCGTGTTTTAATTAATGCAAACATAAAATATTAATTTCGTCAACTTTAATTTTGTCAATAATATTCCGTATATTGCCATCATTTTTCTTTTGTTTTCTTTTTTAACCTTTGTCAACTTTTTTTAATTAAAAAACTAAAGTACGGAGGTAAGAAAAATGGGAAGCTTTGGTTAAAAAGCATATTTATTTCATTTAAAACTACAGTAAAAAAAAACCTAAAGTATTAACTAATTAAATTTTATTTAACTTAAAATTTATTTTAATTAGCTTATGCAATCATTCAATAATTTTTTTAAAAAATAATATTTAATATATATAAATTCAAATATTAATATATTATATATATAATCTTTTTTTATAAGCTTTACTACTCTTGCTTCTATTAATAATTAAAAATGGCATTCTTAGCGAGAAAAACTTGTTACATAATTTGTTGCCAATGGAAATTTTAATTGTTTTTCATTGTAGAAAACAAAAGATAATTAAGAGAAATTAATTACTAGGGTAAGAAGTAAAAGACTATAAAAGTAATAATCCCCTACCTTTGATTTTTTTTTTTTAATCATCGTAACATTTGAAGTGTTGAAACCTAATTTAATCAAATGAGCTTTAAATCAGGACTATCATATATATATATATATATATATATAACCAAAAAAAAATCTTAATCTCGATTATTTTGCTTAATTAATGATTTATTTATTATATATATTATTTAAAAATTTTTTAGAAAGTGTCTTAGTAAATTTATAAATGTTTAAATGCATGTAGTTCGCATTTGTGTTAGAAAGCGAAGTTGAAAAATATTTTATAAGCCTTTGGAATAAAGATAAACAAAATGATTCAAACTCCTTTAGAGAGGAGTTGAATAGTAAGTTAAAATTATCATCTGTTACAATTTTACTTAAGTGATCAAAATCTTTGAGAAAATGATTTGAATACCTTGTAGGTTTTTTATTTTGTATAGTTTTGGCTTAAGGAATTAGTGTCTTATAACCGAAGATTCGAATCTCTCATCCAAAAATTTAAATAACTTGTCCATTGGACAAGCTCTTTCATTTCAAAAATTAAGTCTGATCAGAGACATATTGGATCCTAAACGGCTATTTCCAACATCTGTTGGAGCTTATAAATATTTCATTTAACATTCATTTTACACACTTTTGATACTTCTAACAACTTTATAAGAATCATTTCTTTTCTTCACTCTCTTTTTGGGTTCATGATTCATGTGCGTTCTAGAAGAACTTGAAGTATAATATTTTTTTCTTCAAAAAAGCATTATATCTTGTAGATAAAATTTCCAAAAAAACCATTTGCATTATAGTGAAGAAACTATTATTCTAAAGAAAGCTTTTTGGAAGTGCCTTGCCTACAACCTTTTTTCATTTCTTTTTTTTTTTGCTATACTGTGGTTCTTTTTTTATTGTTTTAGTCCAACCCCTGTATACAACATTATTACCCCTTATTCAAATAAGTCATTAATATATAATTTATATCTAAATGAGTCTTTAACATTTAATTTATATCAAATAAGTTTTTACATAGATCAATCTTTCATTTGAAATAAGAGTTTATTAGAGTTTAAATAAAAAATAAATAAAATTTTAGTACAATAAAAATATATGAATTAACTATTTAAGAAAAATATTATAGCTTAGAGGTTGAGCTTTTTTTTTCAGCCTATGGATATATATATATATATTTCACATGCCTTTTTTTATTTCTACATGGTTTTAGTGTCCATGTGAATGGGTGAAGAGATTTGCTCCGATGATGTTGAAAATAGTTGTGGCAATAAAATTAGTTACTATAGTGATGATATTAAAATTAATGATTAAATATACACTTTGATGCAAAAGTAACGATGGCAATTAGGTGAATTATAGTGAAAAGATAAAATAATCATTAGAACAATTAGATTACAATATATATATAATAAAAATTTTGGATTATCTGACATTTATAAAATTAATAAATAATAGAAAATTAGGAAAATTATATATCAAAAAATAGTTTTATTAATAAATAATTAAAAAGTAATAAAAGTTTGTGGTGATTTGGAAAAGCTTGTTTAAAAAGATGTAATTTGTTTCGAGTAAGCATTTGAAACAATAATTGATGTATAAGTTTTATATATATATATATATTTTTTGCATTTTAAGATTGCAGTTTTTTTAATATGACGAAAGTTATAGTTTTGAGACGACAGAAGAAATTGTAAATGATGGAATTTGAACTGTCGATTTAATAAATGTCACCTCTTACGAAAAGTTAATGAACTAATCGAATTAAACTTCCAAATAAATCTATCTATATGTTAGATCATCTAAGTTGCGACAGCTCAAAATCTTATTTTTTATCTAAGTCTATTTTATTGTTTAAATAATATAAATATTAAAAAATTATTTTTATATTTTATAATTAAATTTAAATAAAATATAATTTTTATTATTAAATAATAAATTAATCTAAATAAATTTAAATTATTAAAATTTTTATTTAAAACTTAACATGTAACGATGAAACCTACCAGGCTAGACCAGTAAACTGGCCCCAAATAGTTCTACCCAAGTTCAGGTATAGTTCATTTCCCCTCTTCCTTTTATTAATAATAATAATAAAAATAATAATAATAAGAAAAAGAGCGAGATTTTATCCAATATATTAGTGACAAAAAGGAATTTTATTTTTCTAGAAAAAAAATTTAAATCTTAAATAATAAGGCATAAATGAGGCGGAAAAAAAAATATTGTGGGTTTACACTGTTTTCACTGGTATCCACACCTTTCTCATTTTTTTTTCTAAATGTCAATCATAGAAGCATCACGGTTTCCTCTTTTGCAAGTATCCCTTCTTATCTCTTGAAGAAATTTTTATAATATTTAATGAAGAAAGTGAAAGTTTATATCCAAATCTTATGAAGCTTGTTTGTGAAAGGAAAAAGTTGGCAGCAATTGAGAGCCGCAGCCCAGACATCAAATTCAGGGCCGCTGCACCGTCTCTCACTGTAAAGATCTGGAAAAATCTCCCAAACTCCCCCCCATAAAATAGAGGGACCCTTTAGCACATATTTTAGAGCTCTCAGCCCCTAAAACAAATCGAAGAATCTGTATATGAATTGATATCTGTATGCTGTGATCCAGACAACAAAATTAAACCCCATCCACTTGTTGGGACCTGATTGGATTTCGCTGACTGCTCGAAATATCATGTCCAACACTCTTATCTTTTACATTTTTGAAAATATGAAGTATAATTTTTCTAAGAATTTTTTAAAAATAAGAAACAACTTAAAAAAATAATGAAACATACTTGTATTCAATTCTTAATTCTCTCTCTAACTGACGTAGAACTCTATTATGCTTCGAATCTATGATAGGTCCAGACCTGGATTCAGCGAGGACCACATGAACCTAAGCTTGATGCAAGTAAGCAACAATTAAGGATTTCTGTCTTTGAGGTTGCTCAACAGCCAAAGGAGCAGCAGTGGGTAAGTTTGGTGAATCTTAATTTGTGGGGTTCTTATAATCGAATTGGTAAGCCATAGTTGAGGTAGGTTCGAATGCGTCCATCCCAGCTGGCAGTAACAATCACAAGACCCCACTTGTGAGAGCTTAACATGATTTGATAAGCACTCTTCAAAATCTTCAACTCGAATTCGCACATGTCGGATGCAATCGAGGCCAGACTTACATTTTGAAGTGTCTCTTCGGGCCAGGTTGGAGGAGACCCCCTTTCAAAGACTCCAACAGAACTCGTGTAAGAGAGAAACAATCGGGTGAAGTATGGGGCATCAATTGTTCCAGCTCCACCTTCGGACTGTGATGTTTCTGCTTATTTCGACGGCCATTTCTCCTTACATCCATGCTCAATTCCAGGGATGCAAATGTTCCAGGAATGGTTTCGTCGCCGCACCAAGGTATAGCAGCCGATGCATTGTGGGAAAAGAAACTCTTGCAAGATGAAATTTTCTTCACTTTGTAACAGTTCTCCTGATTAACGTAAATTCCGTATGTAGAAATTAGAATCCTCGCTATCAGAAATTATCGGCTTCCCATCTTGGCTAAAAGTTGCAGAACTCTGACTTTGTCGCAATTCGAAAGCCTGATGCTGGAAGATGAAAGAAGCTGAATTATCACAATGCCGTATTTCTAAACATTTAAAATCGACTACCAACTTGAGTCATCACAAAGAGAGAAATAATGTTCATCCCACTTCCAAGATCATCAGGAAGGTTATTCGGGAGCAACAATTATCTGAACGGAAGAGTGAAATACTCACCCTTTAGTTTGCAGACGACATCTCTTCCATACAAGACGCGGACAAGTGAATCAGCTGAAGTAATGATCACTTTGCTTGGATCACTAGGAGAGAACTAGAAAGTGAAACAACAAGAATCTTCATCTGGCAAAATAATGAAGAAGAAACGTACATGCAACCAAAATAAGGATAAAAATTACCCTCCTCAAAGCGAGTTATTCATTTTCCAGGTTACTTCTTTTTTCCTTTTAAGCATATTGGTGCATCGAGTTGAAGTCGATTACCTAACAAACAGTACAGATGAGTCGCTGAGTTTCAAGCGAAAAGTACTAGCAACGAAAAGGATATTGGTGCAGAACTGCATGTATGTTTCTTGCAAAAACTATACTGATTCAAAAGAAAACAGTCCGCCTTAGCAAGTTAGAACCTTTGGTGCATGAACCGTTGATACATGAACATACCTATGATATCATAAAAGCGGCACTTGCCAGTCATGGAGCCAACGATTCCTCCCAATAATGATCAAACAAGGAGTTTTCCCTTTATTATTATTTTTTTAACAAAATCTATTAAAGTTCAGGAGACAACCTAATTTTCGAGGAGCTAAAGTCATCAAACTTAGACAAAGCTTTCCATTCGGGCGATAACACACAGCAGTTACCATATCCCGTATATCAATATAATCAATAACTCGACAATGAAGCACTTCCCAAATGCGAACCTTTCCATCAATTGAACCGCTAATGAAATAATTATCATCCACAGGTTTGAAGGCAACCGAAGTCACTACATCGACAATAAGGAGAACACACATATTAATGTCATGTAACTTGGAAAAAGATAAATCAGCTAACCGAACAAAAAATACAATCAACTGTAATTTTTGTATGGCTTGGATGAGGGTGAAGGGTTAAGAGAGGCCTACTGTAACTGTTATGAGAATAAACACTAAAGCATCTTTCGTATCCGACTTGCCATAGACGAACAGTCTTGTCGACGGAGGATGAAAGTAGAAACTAAAATAAAGAGTACATGATATCTTTATTTATAAATCAAGGTCGACAATAAAATTGCTAAGTGGCAAACTTGAATAAAATAGCAATCTAATAATGAAAATGAAATCTAGGAACTTTACCCCTTTCTTAGACCGTGAAAGCACCAAAATTTCCCCACTGTGTCCCCCAAATTCATGCACGGGCTTCTCCAAAATTTGGAAGACTTTGGGTGGGAGAATGACGCAAGTCGAATCTGATGGTCTTCTTAACCTCTTAAATTTTATCTATACTTTCTTTATCCACATTGGGAGGAGTTAGATGAGAAAGATGATTCATTCTGAAGTGGAGACATGAAGAATCAAGGTCTTGATGTCAAATTTGTCTAAACTTTCATTCTCGACAATCTTGCATACGCGGACAATACAATCTTCTCCTACAGTTGCCAGGAATTGCCCGTTCCGACTGAAATTCATCCTTAAGATGGACCCTTCATGTGCTACAAATTCTTGCCCACGATAGAGGGAAGACAACTCCTTGGAACTCTTGCTACATGGATGAGCCCTAACTCTTTTTATCCTTTCCATCTTATGATGATTAGTGATTACCGTGCTTCGATGCAACTTCAACACGTCTATCAACAATGTGAGCCATGGGGACACGTAGTTTCCTTAACCAACTCTTTTCTTACTTTCCTTTTCACATCTATTGCACCCTCTCAAACTCTTCAGAACTAACAGAATTACTTGAACCCCTCCCCTGTAAGCAGCTGTTCATTCCATTCCGATCTTTCCAACCTCAACCAATTCCATTTGACTATTCAAATCCTTGGCTTCACGATTAAAACGACCTTCTGTCAAACAATTTTCAGCTGGTTCTTGAGCATCATCAGACCGTCAAGATACAAAAGACCAGCTTGATGAAATCCCACCTTCAAGACTCCTCAAACACTGCCCCACTATCTTGTGAGATTCTATAATTGCCCAATTCGATTTCATCTCTGTAGGAACAACCTTGATACTCTCCAGAAACTGAATTCCGATTTAAAATAAGACCCATCCATTTTCGGAATCTGTATCGACGCTTTTCAACACTTTCTGGGAACATAGACCAGAACTTGTACTGATCAAAACTATCCAAAAAACCGTTGACTATGCCCAAACCAGGACTAGAACCCCATTCCTGAGAACAAACAGAACTGCTACAAGACATAGAAGAAATTTCCTCACGAGTATCAAAGAATTGATACAAAATCACAAACAAACTTCTAATAAGAAACATAAAGGACAGATCTTTGCAGCAAATTTTCAAACACAAAAAAAAAAAAGCAAAAAAAAAAAGACAAAGATTGGAGTCTTTAAAACAATTCAAAAGAACCACACTGTAAACAGAACAAACAGAGATCAGAAACCAAAAAAAAAAAGATTTACTCACAAGGGTCACCACGCGATGTAGGTCAAACCCAGAATTCTACGGATTTCCTACCCTCTTCCCCTTTCTTTCTCTCACAAAACAGGATATAAAAGCGAAGTTTCTTACTCAAGGAGACAAGAAAATTTTGAAGTATATGTTCAAGTATGTATATGTGCGCGGGTATGTATATATATATATTAGGAAGGAGAAGAATATGACTGAAGGCAAAAATAGTATGCCTCCGAATTGGCGTTAATGAGAAGGATAGGAAGATCTAGTAATTCCTAAAGGTTGATAGGTTACAGGTGGTTTCTTTGTTTTTATGTTTGCATTCTTTCACTCTTTGAAGTCAATTAGTGGTAACGAAAATTGTCTTGTTTGACCGTTGGTAGTTGGTATTTTGCTGCACTGCTTCTTACGCTCTCGTTTTCGGCTTTAACCGGCAACTAATAACTTATTTTAAGGATGTTGGTTTTTCCTTTTTTTTTTTTTTTTACAGGAACAATGTACCGGTTTTTTAGTAAATATATTATTTATAATAAATAAGAGTATGTAAAATGTAATAATTAATAATTTGGGTTATTATTTTTAATATATTGAATAAAGATAATATTATATATCATAATATTAAAAGGTTTTCTTAAGGCTCTTGTTTATCAATTTTTTATATGAACTAAAATAATAATTTTTTTATTTTATTTAAATAAATTTTATTTTTTTATTGTATCAAAATAAGTTCTTAATCTTTAATTTACACTAAAATAAATGCTTAACTTTTAATTATATTTAAATAAATCCTAAATTTTTTATACCTAAATAAACTTTTAATATAAATTAATATTTCAATTTAAAATAAAAACTGATTTAGGAACACAATAAGGATTTATTTTTAAAAAATAAATAACTTAAAATTTTTTTAATATTTTAACCTTCTATATATAAAAGAAGTGATCAAGCCAAAGCCTTGTTCAGCAACAACCCAGGTTGGACAACGACTTAAAAACATTTTAAACTTATTTTTCAATTTGATTGATTCATTTTATTATCTATATTTATTATTTATAATTAATAAAAAATTTATTTTTATATTAATATTTATATATTTTTATAATTAAATTTAAATAAAATTATTTTTAATTATTAAATATCAATTTAAATAAAACTCAATTTACTTGTATTGATAAAAAATTTATTTAAATAGATCGGGTGAATAATCCAACCTGGCGAAGTCTAGGTACCAGCCGAAGATGATTTTAACGCCAGGTCCCCAAGGAAACGCTATTGGTTGCCTCATTCCGTTTTGGACTTTGACCAGGTAGCTAGCTTATACTTTATGATACCGCCGTGTATTTATTGAAGGGGAAAATTAAAATTTCCTGGACCCTTACTTACATTGGTTCGACCAAAATATGTTCGATCGGCCCAACGAAAGGCAAAGTAAAAATTTTCATTTTTTTTTTCTTTCTTTCTTTCTTTCTTTAATTGAGAAGCCAAAGTACTTATTTATATTACTTTTTTCTTTCTTTTTTTAATCTTATACATGTTGTCTCATGCATAATGTTATGATCTAAAAAAGATGTCTTAAATCTCATATCGATTATGTACTGAAATTAATTGTGTATTTAAGTGTTTAATTGATTTTTTTTTTTTGTAAAAACAAAATAATAAACTCTAATAAATTAAAACCAAAAAAAAAAAAATATATTTGCATGTTAGTGTAAACTCGCACTAGAAAACTTAACCTCTTACACGGAAGCAAAAGTGAGGACGGAAAATTTGAAACCTACATTGACCAGATAAGGGTCCAACTGGTGGCCCATATGGGATAGCAAGTTGAACATATATACATTAAAAAGTTGAACTTATTTATATACGGTACCTCCGCCTCTTGACACCAATATATATATATATATTAATCTATTAATTTCAGTCCAAATCCTTGCTTCAAAAGGAGGAAATAAGATTGAAAATAAGATTTATATTGGCATATTACAACCGTCTAAATATGAAAATTCAAGTTTCTTCTTTTTTCTTTTTACCTTTTTTCCCCTTTGCGCTTTACAGTTTCCCTTA
>JBBYHM010015231.1:0-11059 GCA_038381775.1 Adansonia rubrostipa
TATGTCACGCACCATGTCCCAAGCATGGTGCGTGCCCTAGCCACTGTTGCCTCGAGTGAATGCTAGGCTACGCATGCCTCTCGGTCGTGTGCCTCGGGTGACTGGTTACCTTGCTTCAGTGATAGAGACCCTTCAGGGTCCAAGTGTTTCGAAGTGAGGTGCCCCCTCCCAAGGTTCCCGATTAGTTGCTGTGCATGTATAGGGAATCCAGTGATGCTCATGCCTAGGATCGTGGCCCATGTGCCTGGCATGGTGTGCCCTCAGGCAGCAATCCCTCGGTCAAAATCCAGGTCATGCTTGCCATCTGATCATGCGCCTTGGTTGACTGGTTGCCTCGCTATGGTGATGGAGACCCTTCGAGGTCTAAGTGATCCGATGCGAGGTGCCCCGTCCCTAGGTTCTCAATTGGATAACGTGCATGTGTGGGGTATTCACTGAAGCTCATGCTTGGGATCGTGCCCATGTGCTTGGCATGGTACGCCCCCAAGCGGCGGTCCCTCAGTCAAAATCCAGGTCATGCTTGCTATCCGATCGTGTGGCTCGATTGACTGGTTGCCTTGCTTCAGTGATGTAGACCCTTCGAGGTCCAAGTGATCTGAGGTGAGGTGCCTCATCCTAAGGTTTTTGATCGGTTGGTATGCATGTGTGGGGAATAAATGAAGCTTGTGCCTTGGAACGTGCCTATGTGCCTGGCATGGTACGCCCCCAAGCAGCGGTCCCTCGGTCCAAATCTAGTCGTGCTTGCCATACGGTCATGTGCATCGGGTGACTGGTTGCCTTGCTTCAGTGATGGAGACCCTTCGGGGTCCAAGTGATCTGATGCGAGGTGGACTGTCCCTAGGTTCTCAATTGGTTAGCATGCATGTGTGGGGAATTTGGTGTAGCTCGTGTTTGAGATCGTGCCCATGTGCCTAGCATGGTGCGCCCCCAAGCAAAGGTCCCTCGATCGAAATCCAGGTCGTGCTTGCCATCCGGTCATGTGCCTTGGTTGACTGGTTGCCTTGCTATAGTGATGCAAACCCTTCGGGGTCCAAGTGATCCGATGCAGGGTGCCCTATCCCTAGGTTCTTGATCAGATGGCGTGCTTATATGGGGAATTCAGTGATGCCCCTGCCTGGGATTATGCCCATGTGCCTAGCATGGTGCACCCCCAAGCAGCGATCCCTCGATCAAAATCTAGGTCGTGCTTGCCATCCGGTCATGTGCATCTGGTGACTGGTTGCCTTGCTTCGGTGATGGAGACCCTTCAGGGTCCAAGTGATCCGATGCTAGGTGCCCCATCCCTAGGTTCTCGATCGGTTGGCGTGTATGTGTGGGAATTCGGTGAAGTTCGCGCTTGGGATCGTGTCCATGTGCTTGGTACGGTGCACCCCCAGGCAGTAGTCTCTCGGTTGAAATCCAAGTTGTGCTTGTCATCCGATCGTGTTCCTCGGCTGATTGGTTGCCTAGCTTCAGTGATGGAGACCCTTTAGGGTCCGAGTGATCTAAGGTGAGGTCCCTTATCCCTAGGTTCTCAATCGGTGGGCATGCATGTGCGGGGTATTCAATGGAGCTTGTGCTTGGGATCGTGCCCATGTGCCAAGCATGGTGTGCCCCTAGGCAGTAGTCCTTCGGTTGAAATCCAGGTCATGCTTGCCATCCGGTCGTGTGCTTCGGTTGGCTGGTTGCCTTACTTCGATGATAGAGACCCTTCAGGGTCCAAGTGATCCGATGCTAGGTTCTCGATCAGCTGGCGTGCATGTGTTGGGAAATCGATGAAACTCGAGCCTGGGATCGAGCCTATGTACCTAGCATGGTGGACACCCAGGCAGCGATCACTCGATTAAAATCCAAGTCGTGCTTGACATCCGATCGTGTGCCTCGATTGACTTATTGCCTTGCTGTGGTGATGCAGACCCTTCGAGGTCCAAGTGATCCAATGCGAGGTGCCCCATCCCTAAGTTCTCAATCAGATGGCATGCATGTCTGGGGAATTCAGTGATGCTCCTGCCTGGGATCGTGCCCATGTGCCTGGCATGGTGCGCCCCAAAGCAGTGGTCCCTCGATCGAAATCCAAGTCGTGGTTGCCATCAGGTCATGTGCATCAGGTGACTGGTTGCCTTGCTTCAGTGATGGAGACCCTTCGTGGTCTAAATGATCCGAGTCAAGGTGCCCCGTCCCTAGGTTCTCAATCAGATGGCGTGCATGTGTGGCAGACGAGGCATTGCCGTGCTGAATATCTACGCCTTTTCCTGTAGTGATGCTGCCCAGGACCCCGGGACTAAGTTGCCTACTTCGGGCAAAGGATCCCTAGGGTGGCATATGTCGAAACTACGGGCGCATGCCCGGCCAAGCCACGCCCTTGGAGTAGGGGATCGGAGACCTTTGCATTGGCAATGCTGGGTTCTTCCTAAGGGTTGTCTGCCGAGATCGTGGCCTATGTGCCTGGCATGGTGTGCCCCCAGGCAGCGATCCCTCGATCGAAATCCAGGTCGTGCTTACCATCCGATCATGTGCCTCGGTTGGCTGGTTGCCTTGCTGCGATGATGAAGACCCTTTGGGGTCCAAGTGATCTGATGCGATAAGCCCCATCCCTAGGTTCTCGATCAGATGGCATGCATGTGTGGGGAATTCAGTGATGCTCTTGCCTGAGATTGTGCCCATGTGCCTGGCATGGTATGCCCTCAGGCAATGGTCCCTCGATTGAAATCCAGGTTGTGCTTGCCATTCGATCGTGTGCATCAGGTGACTAGTTGCCTTTCTTCGATGATGGAGACCTTTGGGGTCCAAGTGATCTGATGCGAGGTGACCCGTCCATAGGTTCTCGATCGGATGGCGTGCATGTGTGGGGAATTCGATGAAGCTTATGCCTGGGATCGTGCCCATGTGCCGGGCATAGCACGCCCCCAGGCAGCAGTCCCTCGGTCGAAATCTAGGTCATGCTTGCCATCCGATCATGTGCCTCAGTTGACTGGTTGCCTTGCTTCGATGATAGAGACCCTTCAGGGTCCAAGTGATCTGAGGCGAGGTGCCCCATCCCAAGGTTCTCGATCGGTTGGCCTGCATGTGCAGGGAAATCAGTGAACCTCGTGCCTTGGAACCTACCTATATGCCGGGCATGGCGTGCCCCCAGGCAGTGATCCCACGGTTGAAATCCAAGTAGTGCTTGCCATCCGATTGCATGCCTTAGTTGACTGGTTGCTTTTCTCTAAGCGATCCGATGCGAGGTGCCGTGTCCTTAAGCTCTTAATCGATTGGCATGTATGTGCGAGGAATTTGGTGTAGCCCATGCCTAGGATCGTGCCCATGTGCCTGGCATGGTGCACCCCCAGGCAGTGGTCCCTCGGTCGCAATCCAGGTCATGCTTGACATCCGGTCATAAGCCTCGGTTGACTGGTTGCCTTACGTCGGTGATGGAAAACCTTCGGGGTCTAAGAGATTCGATTCGAGGTGGCTCATCCCTAGGTTCTCGATCAGTTGGCATGCATGTAAAAGGAATACGGTGTAGCTCATGCCTGGGATCGTGCCCATGTGCCTGGCATGGTGCGTCCCCAGGCGGCGGTCTCTTAGTTAAAACCCAGGTCATACTTGCCATCCGGTCGCGTGCCTCAGTTGACTGGTTGCCTTTCTCCAGTGATGGAGACCCTTCGGGGTCCAAGTGATCCAATGCGAGGTCCCTGTCCCTAAGTTCTGGATCGGATGGCATGCATGTACTGGGAATTTGGTGAAGCTCGTGCCTGGGATCATGCCCATGTGCCTGGCATGGTGCACCCCCAAGCAGCGATCCCTCGGTCGAAATCCAAGTAGTGCTTGCCATCCGATTGTCTGCCTCAGTTGACTGGTTACTTTTCTTCGGAGATGGAGACCCTTCGAGGTCCGAGTGATCCGATGTGAGGTGCCCCGTCCCTAGGTCCTTGATCGATTGGCGTGTATGTGCACAGAATTCAGTGTGGCTCGTGCCTAGGATCATGCCCATGTGCCAGGCATGGTGCGCCCCAAGGCAGCAGTCCCTCGGTCTTAATTCAGGTCATGCTTGACATTCGGTCGTGTGCCTCAATTCACTAGTTGCCTTGCATCAGTGATGGAGACCCTTCAGGGTCCAAGTGATCCGATGCGAGGTGGCTCATCCGTAGGTTCTCAATCGATTAGCGTGAATGTGGGGTTAATTCGGTGTAGCTCACACCTTGGATCATGCCCATGTGCTGGGCATGGTGCAACCCCCAGGCAGCGGTCCCTTAGTCACAATCCAGGTCATGCTTGACATTCGGTCATGTGCCTCGATTAACTGGTTGCCTTGCATCAGTGATGGAGACCTTTCAGGGTACGAATGATCTGATGCGAGGTAGCCTATCCCTAGGTTCTCGATCGGTTGGCATGCATGTGGGGGGAATTTGGTGTAGCTCGCACCTGGGATCGTGCCCATGTGCCCGGCATGGTGCGCCCCCAGGCAGCGATCCCTCGGTTGAAACCCAGGTCGTGCTTGCCATCCTGTCGCATGCCTTGGTTGACTGGTTACCTTTTTTCAGTGATGGAAACCCTTTAGGGTCCAAGTGATCCGATGCAAGGTACCCCGTCCCTAGGTTCTGGATCGGATGGAATGCATGTGCAGGGAATTCAGTGAAGCTCATGCCTGGGATCATGCCCATAAGCCTGGCATGTGTGCCCCCAAGCAGTGGTCCCACAGTCGAAATCCAGGTCATGCGTGCTATCCGATCGCATACCTCAGTTGACTGGTTGCTTTTCTTCGGTGATGGAGACCCTTCGAGGTCCAAGTGATCCAATGTGAGGTGCCCCATTCCTATGTTCTCAATCGATTGGCTTACATGTGTGGGGAATGCGGTGCAGCTAGTGCCTAGGATCGTGCCCATGTGCCAGCATGGTGTGCCCCCACGCAGCGGTCCCTCGGTCGTAATCCAGGTCATGCTTGATATCCAATCGTGTGCCTCGGTTGACTGGTTGCCTTGCGTTAGTGATGGAGACCCTTCGGGGTCTAAGTGATTTGATGCGAGGTGGCCCACCCCTAGGTTCTCGATTGATTATCGTGCATGTGTGGGCAATTCGGTAAAGCTCGTGCCTCGGATTGTGCCCATGTGCCTGGCATGGTGCACCCCCAGGCAGCGATCCTTTGGTTGAAACCCAGGTTATGCTTGCCATCCTGTCGTGTGCTTTGGTTGATTAGTTACCATTTTTCGATGATGGAGACCCTTCAGGGTCCAAGTGATCCGATGCGAGGTGCCCCATCCCTAGGTTCTAGATCGAATGGAGTGCATATGCAGGGAATTCAGTGAAGCTCATGCCTAGGATCATGCCCATGTGCCTGGCATGTGCGCCCCCAAGTAGTGGTCCACGATCAAAATCTAGGTCGTGCTTGCCATCTTATTGCATGCCTCAGTTGACTGGTTGCTTTTCTTCGATGATGGAGACCCTTCAAGGTCTAAGTGATCCGATACGAGGTGCCCCATTCCTATGTTCTCAATCGATTGGCTTACATGTGTGGGGAATGCAGTGTAGCTCGCGCCAGGGATCGTGCCCATGTGCCTAGCATGGTGCGCCCCCAGGCAGCGATCCCTCGATCACAATCCAAGTCGTGCTTGATATCCGATCATGTGCCTCGGTTGACTAGTTGCCTTGCGTTAGTGATGGAGACCCTTCGAGGTCCAAGTGATTCGATGCAAGGTGGCCCGTCCCTAGGTTCTCGATCGGCTGGCATGCATGTGTAGGGAATTCGGTGAAGCTCATGCCTGGGATCATGCCCATGTGCCTGGCATGGTGCGCCCCTAGGCGATGGTCCCTCGGTTAAAACCTAGGTCATACTTGCCATCCGATCGTGTGCCTCAGTTAATTGGTTACCTTTCTTCAGTGATGGAGACCCTTTGGGGTCCAAGTGATCTAATGCGAGGTGCCTTGTCCCTAGTTTCTGGATCGGATGGCATGCATGTACAGGAAATTTGGTGATGCTCGTGCCTGGAATTGTGCCCATGTGCTTGGCATGTTGTGCCTCCAAGCAGCAGTCCCTCGTTCGAAATCCAGGTCATGCTTGCCATCCGATCGTGTGCCTCGGTTGATTAGTTGCCTTGCTTCAGTGATGGAGACCCTTCGACGTCCAAACGATCTAGAACGAGGTTCCCCATCCTAAGGTTCTTGATCGGTTGGCATGCATGTGCGGGGAAATCGGTGAAGCTTATGCCTTGGAACATGCCCATGTGCCTGGCATGGTGCAACCCCAGGCAGCGGTCCCTCAGTCGAAATCCAGGTCGTGCTTGCCATCCGATTGCATGGCTCGGTTGACTAGTTATTTTTTTGGTGATGGAGACCTTTCAGGGTCCAAGTGATCCGATGTGAGGTGCCCCATCCCCAAGTTCCCGATCGATTAGCGTGCATGTGTAGGGAATTCAGTGTAGCTCGTATCTGGGATTGTGCCTATCTGCCTGGCATGGTGTGCCCCTAGGCAGCGGTCCCTCGATCATAATCCAGGTCATGGTTGCCATCGGATTGTGTGCCTCGATTGACTAGTTGCCTTGCTTTAATGATGGAGACCTTTCGGGGTCCAAGTGATCTAAAGCGAGGTGCCTCATCCCTAGGTTCTCGATCGGTTGGCGTGCATGTGTAAGGAATCCGGTGTAGCTCGTGCCTAGGATCGTGCCCATGTGCTTGGCATGGTACGCCCCCAAGCAACGGTCCCACGGTTGAAATCCAGGTCGTGCTTGCCATCCAGTCGTATGCCTTAGTTGACTAGTTGCCTTTCTTTAGTGATGGAGACCCCTCGGGGTGTAAGTGATCTGATGCAAGGTTCCCCGTCCCTAGGTTCTGGACCGGATGGCGTGCATGTACGAGGAATTCGATGAAGCTCATGCCCGGGATTGTGCCCATGTGCCTGGCATGGTGTGCCCCTAGGCAACGATCCCTCGACCGAAATCTAAGTCGTGCTTCCATCCAATCGTGTGCCTCGGTTGACTAGTTGCCTTGCTTCAGTAATGAAGACCCTTCAGGGCCCAAGTGATCCAAGGTGAGGTACCCCATCCCAAGGTTCTCGATCAATTAGTGTGTATGTATAGGGAAATCAGTGAAGCTCGTGCCTTGGATTATGCCCATGTGCCTGGCATGGTGTGCCCCCAGGCAACGGTCCCTTGGGTGAAATCCAGGTTGTGCTTGCCATCCGATCGTGTCCGTCGGGTGACTAGTTGCCTTTCTTCAATGATAAAGACCATTCAGGGTCCAAGTAATCTGATGCAAGATGCCTTGTCCTTAGGTTCTTGATCGAATAGTGTGCATATGCAGGGAATTCAGTGAAGCTCGTGCTTGGCATGGTGCGCCCCCAGGCAGTGGTCCCTCGATCAAAATCCAGGTCATGCTTGCCATCCGGTCGTGTGCCTCGGTTGACTGGTTACCTTGCTTCAGTGATGGAGACCCTCTGGGGTCCAAGTGATCCGATATGAGGTGCCTCATCCCTTGGTTCTCGATTAAATATTGTGCATGTGCAGGGAATTCAGTGATGCTCGTGCCTGAGATCGTACCCATGTACCTGTCATGGTGTGCCCCCAAGTAGCTGTTCCTCGGTCAAAATCCAGATCGTGCTTCCCATCTAGTCCTGTGGCTCGGTTGACTGGTTGCCTTGCTTTGATGATGGAGACCCTTCGGGGTTTAAGTGATTCGATCCGAGGTGCCCCGTCCCTAAGTTCTTGACCAGATGGCATGCATGTGCAGGGAATTTGGTGATGCTCGGGTCTAGGATCGGGCCCATGTACCTGGCATGGTGCACCCCCAGGCAACGGTCCCTCGGTATAAATCCAGATCGTGCTTGCCATCCAGTCACATGCCACGATTGGCTGGTTGGCTTGCTTCTATGATAGAGACCCTTTGGGGTCCAAGTGATTTGAGGAGAGGTGCCCCGAACCTCAGTTCTCAATCGATTAGTGTGCATGTGCGAGGAATTCGATGAAGCTGGTCCCTAGGATCGTGCCCATGTGCTTGGCATGGTGCAGCCCTGCGCAACAGTCCCTCAGTATAAATCCAGGTCGTGCTTACCATCCGGTCATGTGCCTCGGTTGACTGGCTGCCTTCAATCAGTGATGGAGACCCTTCAGGGTCCAAGTGATCCGAGGCAAGATGCCCCAATCCTTGGTTCTCGATTGGTTGGCGTGCGTGTGTAGGGAATTCAGTGGAGCTCGTGCCTGGCATGGTGCACCCATAGACAGCGGTCCCTTGGTCAAAATCCAGGTCATGCTTGCCATTTGGTCATGTGCCTCGATTGTCTGGTTGCCTTACTTTAGTGATGGAGACCCTTCAAGGTCTAGGTGATCCGATGCAAGGTGCCTTATCCCTAAGTTCTCAATCGGATGGCATACATGTGCGAGGAATTTGGTGATGCTCGTGTCTAGGATCGTGCCCATATGCCTCGCATGGTGCGCCCCCAGGCAGTGGTCCCTCGGTATAAATCCAGATCGTGCTTGCCATCCAGTCACACGCCTCGGTTGACTGGTTGTCTTGCATCGGTGATGGAAACCCTTCAGGGTCTTAGTGATCCAAGGCGAGGTGCCCCGACCCTTGGTTCTCAATCGGTTGGCATGCATGTGTAAGGAATCCAGTGAAGCTCGTGCCTGGGATCGTGCCCATGTGCCTGGCATGGTGCGTCCCCAGGCTGCGGTCCCTCGATCAAAATCCAGGTCATGCTTTCCATCTGGTCATGTGCATTGCGTGACTGGTTACCTTGCTTCGGTGATGGAGACCCTTCAGGGTCTAAGTGATCCGAGGTGAGGTGCCCTGTCCCTAGGTTCTCGATCGGTTGGTGTGCATGTGTGGGGAATTTGGTGAAGCTCGTGCTTGGGATAGTGCCCATGTGCCTGGCATGGTGCGCCCCTAGGCAGCGATCCCTCGATCGAAATCTAGGTCTTGATTGCCAGTCGATCGTGAGCATCAGGTTCTCGATCGGTTGGTGTGCATGTGTTACGAATGGGGCATGGCTGTGCCATAGGGCTAGGTCAGTGTTTGCAGTCTCACAGCCCTTGCTTCGACAACCGCTGAAGGCTTTGGGCATCACCCCGTGCCTGCTGTCGATGCTGATCGTGACTCCAAGATTAAGTCCACTCCCCGAGTTAGTTGCCCCTAGGGTAACGCTATCAGAAGAATGGGCAAGATGCACTCTTAGCCGATCCAAGTCTCAGTGGTCTGTACGTGGATAGACTATGGATGCCTTGCAATCCTTCATCGTTGCATTGCCCAGGGCAGTGTTGCTCTCTAAAAAAGTTGATCCTATTTTGGACAAGCGCATGTCTGGTGGTAGTAGAACTGAAAAAAACTCTTAAGGGGAGGTGATTCTCAAGCCCTTACCCGACCCCCATTCGGGGCCATAGAGGTGAGTGCGCACAGGCCAAGGCACTTGTAAGCACTCTAGGCACCACAGGGGCAGTCTCCTACTTTCTGTGGTTGTCCCATTCAGTTGTCGGTTGGTGGCGTTGCCTCATTTGCCGAGGATCGAGCTCTATGTGCCTGGCATGGTGCACCCCCGACAGTAGTCCCTCAGTCGAAATCTAGGCATGTGTGGCGAAGGGGGCATGGCTACGCCGAAAGGCTGGGCTAATGCCTGCAGTGATGCTGCCCATGACCCCAATACCAAGTTCACCGATTCGGGTGATGGAATCCTGGGGTGGCGAAAGCAAAAGCTGTAGGTCCAATCCTGGCCTGGCCATGCCTCTTGCGCATGGGCAGTCTTGTGGCCCTTACATCGGTAACGATGAGTTCTCCACCTGATTTTCTGTCGGGGATCGTGCACCCCGTGCCTGGCATGGTGCACCCCTGACAGTGGTCCCTCGATCGAAAACTAGGCTTGTGGGGTGAAAGGGGCATGGCCGTGCCGAAAGGATAGGCATGTGGTGCGGGCCTGTCCTAGCCATGCCCCCTCCATAGAGGCAATCTCGTGGCCCCTGAATCGGCAACCACCAGCTGTCCATGGTCAGGCAAGCCGTGTCTCGTACGCTATGCCGCCTAAGACTCCAAGAGCGAGTCCCTTCAATGGGCAATGGACTCCAAGGGACTTTGGTGGCAGAGTCATGCATGCTCAGGTTTAGCCCATCCTGCTTTTGGTGGGTTCATGCTACTATTTATCCTTCGATGTGTGGGTTGGGCGTTTTCTGTGCCACTGGGTTTTCTTGTGCCAAACGATCATGGCGTGGCCCCATACAGCATTCCCTCCGCTCGCCGATTGAGTTCTTGATCGGATGGGTTGTGGGCTGGTGTACGAGGATTCTGCCACCCTTATGCAATGGGCATGTGAGTGTTGCTTAGGACATACGTGTTGGCAGGCCCCGTACTCAATTCATGCCCTGTATTCCAGGTGTGCCCCTAAATTTGATGCAACCACCTGGGTGCGCGGGTGCTTAATCTTCTCTTGCAGATTTGGAAAGCTTTGTGGGCTTAGGGCTATGTCCCCGTTCAGTTGTTGCGATTTGGTTTTTTCCCTAGACACGTATGATGCTCATGCCTCATCTTGGATGCTCCACTACTCTTTCAGTGCGTTGAGGCCCATGCGGTGCCGACGTCGAGATGGAATGCTACCTGGTTGATCCTGCCAGTAGTCATATGCTTGTCTCAAAGATTAAGCCATGCATGTGTAAATATGAACAAATTTGGACTGTGAAACTGCGAATGGCTCATTAAATTAGTTATAGTTTGTTTGATGGTATCTGCTACTCAGATAACCGTAGTAATTCTAGAGCTAATACGTGCGACAAACCCCAACTTCTAGAAGGGATGCATTTATTAGATAAAAGGTCGACGTGGGCCCTGCCCGTTGCTCTGATGATTCATGAACTCGACGAATCGCACGGCCTTCGTGCCAGCGACGCATCATTCAAATTTCTACCTTATCAACTTTCGATGGTAGGATAGTGGCCTACTATGGTGGTGACGGGTGACGGAGAATTAGGGTTCTCGATTCCAGAGAGGGAACTTGAGAAACGCCTACCACATCCAAGGAAGGCAACAGGCACATAAATTACCCAATCCTGACATGGGGAGGTAGTGACAATAAATAACAATACCGGGCTCTATGAGTTTGGTAATTGGAATGAGTACAATCTAAATC